>CAKAJA020001040.1:0-232021 GCA_916610235.2 Lasioglossum morio
CGGATGACGCATAACGAATAACGCATAACGCATAACGCATAACGCATATCGAATAACGCATAACGTGTAACTCATAACGCATAACGCATAAAGCATAATGCATAACGCATAACGAACAACGGATAACGCATAACGCATAACGCATAACGAATACCGCAAAACGTATATCGCCTAACACATAACGGATCACGCATAACGCATAACGCATAACGTATAACGCATAACGCATAACGCATAACGCATAACGCATAACGCATAACGCATAACGCATAACGCATAACGTATAACGCATAACCCATAACGCATAAGACATAACGCCTAACGGATCACGCATAACGCACAACGCATAATGCATAACGCATAAAGCATAAAGCATAACGCATAACGCATAACGCATAACGCATAAAGCATAACGCATAACGCATAACGCAAACGTATAACGCACAACGCATAACGAATACAGCAAAACGCATAATGCTTAACGCATAACGGATCACGCATAACGCATAACGCATAACGCATAACGCATAACGCATAACGCATAACGCATAACGCATAACGCATAACGCATAACGCATAAAGCATAACGCATAACGCATAACGCATAACGCATAACGCATAACGCATAACGTATATCGCATAACACATAACGCATAACCCATAACGCATAACGCATAACGCATAAGGCATAACGCATAACGTTAACGCATAACGCATAACGCCTAACGCATAACGGATCACGCATAACGCATAAAGCATAAAGCATAAAGCATAACGCATTACGCATAACGCATCACGCATAACGCATAACGCATAACGCATAACGCATATCGCATAAAACATAACGCATCACGCATAACGTACAACGTATAACGCATAACGCATAACGCATAACGCATAACGTTAACGCATAATGCATAACGCCTAACGCATAACGGATCACGCATAACGCATAAAGCATAACGCATAAAGCATAACGCATAACGCATTACGCATAAAGCATGACGCATACCGCATAACGCATAACGCATATCGCATATCGCAATAACGCATAACGCATAACGTATAACGCATAACGCATACCGTATAACGCATAACGCATAACGCATAACGCAAACGTATAACGCACAACGCATAACGAATACAGCAAAACGCATAATGCTTAACGCATAACGGATCACGCATAACGCATAAAGCATAACGCATAACGAACAACGGATAACGCATAACGCATAACGCATAACGAATACCGCAAAACGTATATCGCCTAACACATAACGGATCACGCATAACGCATAACGCATAACGTATAACGCATAACGCATAACGCATAACGCATAACGCATAACGCATAACGCATAACGCATAACGCATAACGCATAACGTATATCGCATAACACATAACGCATAACCCATAACGCATAACGCATAAGGCATAACGCATAACGTTAACGCATAACGCATAACGCCTAACGCATAACGGATCACGCATAACGCATAAAGCATAACGCATAAAGCATAACGCATAACGCATAACGCATAACGCATAACGCATAACGCATAAATAATAACGCATAACGCATAACGCATAACGCATAACGCATAACGCATAACGTATATCGCATAACACATAACGCATAACCCATAACGCATAACGCATAAGGCATAACGCATAACGTTAACGCATAACGCATAACGCCTAACGCATAACGGATCACGCATAACGCATAAAGCATAACGCATAAAGCATAACGCATAACGCATAACGCATAACGCATAACGCATAACGCATAACGCATAACGCATAAATAATAACGCATAACGCATAACGCATAACGCATATCGCATAACGCATAACGTATATCGCATAACACATAACGCATAACCCATAACGCATAACGCATAAGGCATAACGCATAACGTTAACGCATAACGCATAACGCATAACGCATAACGCATAACGCATAACGCATAACGCATAACGCATAACGTATATCGCATAACACATAACGCATAACCCATAACGCATAACGCATAAGGCATAACGCATAACGTTAACGCATAACGCATAACGCCTAACGCATAACGGATCACGCATAACGCATAAAGCATAACGCATAAAGCATAACGCATAACGCATAAATAATAACGCATAACGGATAACGCATAACGCATAACGCATAACGCATAACGTATATCGCATAACACATAACGCATAACCCATAACGCATAACGCATAAGGCATAACGCATAACGTTAACGCATAACGCATAACGCCTAACGCATAACGGATCACGCATAACGCATAAAGCATAAAGCATAAAGCATAACGCATAACGCATAACGCATAACGCATAACGCATAACGCATAACGCATAACGCATAACGCATAACGCATATCGCATAACGCATAACGCATAACGTATAACGCATAACGCATACCGTATAACGCATAACGCATAACGCATAACGCAAACGTATAACGCACAACGCATAACGAATACAGCAAAACGCATAATGCTTAACGCATAACGGATAACGCATAACGTGTTTCGGATCACGCGAGCGCCTTGGCGACACGTGTGACAAGGTAGGACGGGGGGAGAGAGGCGACGGGCTTGCCAAAATCATAATAAGGAATCTAGACAAACAGAGGTCCCTCGTCGCCTCTCCCCCCACCTTTCGAACAGGATCGTCACTGCTAATTGCTTGCCAAACGGCAGTTACGCTTCAACGCCTTCTAAGAAAGTTACTGTTCTTATGAAAAGGATTCAGGCCCTTGCGCTTCTTGTGCCAGTTCCTTTAAACTTGTTATACTACTGTTTTCTCGCTTACGTTAATAGTTATAAGTGGTGTCGGGTTTCTTTTTGACTAAAAGTTAATTTGGGTTTTGTGTGTGACAATTAAGGAAATTTTAATAAAGTGGACAAACTGGTAACACGCTAATCTACCATCCTTCTGTGCTTTATTGAACATTGCTCCCTTCCACGAAAACCTTCTACGCTTATTGAACATAAATTAGTGGTCCTTCGAGCCGGATTTTTGTGCGAAACTTCGAAAAACGTGTCGTGGAAGTGCTCGAATTCAAATTAACGGTTGCTAGCTCGGTGAGTGTTGTTCGACCTGTCTTACCAAAACATTCGTGCCTTTGACTTTGCCCAACGGTTACGTTTGAACATGGAGGCTCTTCTCAAAAAACAGGAGACGTTAGCGATTCGAATCTCTCGTATGATCGAGAATTTGAAGAAAAAGGGAGCCGACAACATTAATCGGTATACCGTTGAAGCTAGACTCGAGTTGTTGGAGACCTACTGGCTCGAATTTACCTCCAACGACGATACGCTGCGCTCTAAACTAGACGAGGTCACGAGTAAATGCTGGTATTTCGCCAATAATCTATACGATGAGACGGAAGAAGCCTACCTTTCGGAAAAGGCGGGTTTAAAGAAGTTTCTGGGAACAACTACTGTCCAACCGGGAACCGTTACTGACCAGCAACAACCCAAACGGCCGGCGATGCCAAAAATTGTCCTCACACCATTCGACGGCAATTTTACTAAGTGGACCAGTTTCCGGGATCTCTTTCGCTCGATGGTGATTGACAACAAACACCTCACCGATGTCGAACGCCTGCATTACCTCAAGACAAGCCTTACGGGTGAAGCTGCAGACCGGTTGAGACATATTCCAATCACCAACGAAGACTTTTCGAGAGCGTGGAAACTTCTCGAGAAGGAATACGACAATGTTTCCGTGCTGGTCAATGCGCAACTTGGCGCTCTCTTGTCTCTACCTTGCATGAAGACGGAATGTGCTTCTGAACTAAAGACTTTACTTCACGGAACACAGAACGCCGTTGAGGCGTTAGCGGCTCTAAAACGTCCCGTCGAGCATTGGAGCGATTGGCTCAACTATATCACCGTGCAACGTTTGGATGGCGAGACTCGATTGAGCTGGGAAACAACGCTGGAAGGAAAAGAGGAACTGCCGACTTTTTCCCAATTATCCGACTTTCTGAGGGCACGGCTGCGGTCCTTGACTGTATCCTCGTTGCCTTCTTGCAACCTGCTCACCACCTCTGCTTCATCGCACCTCGCGGCTCCATCTGACGACAGAAGGCCCCCCACTCCATCTACTGAGAGGAGGACCCCCACTCCAGCTGCTGCTCCTCGCGGGACATCACGCCGACCGAAGGTGCACGCCGTCACGGGTTCAACCGGAACGTCGAAGTGCCGCCTGTGCCAGCAGGAACATTTCATTCTTTTCTGCCCTAGATTTAAGAGCCTTGCGCCCCCGGAGAGGAGGACTTTGGTAACTGAAAAAAACATTTGTTTCAATTGTCTGTCGAACCACCATGTCCGCGATTGCAAGTCCAGTAAACGTTGCCAAACGTGCTTAGGTAAGCATCATACCTCATTACATATTCCTCAGGAAACTACCCACTCGGTAGAGAAATTCGATGCTGCCTCCTCCGTGTCCAAGCCTGTCGTTAAAACTGTTAATTGTACGCGGATGAGCCAAACTTTGATTCTAGCTACTGCAATCGTGGGAGTCGATGTTTGCCCGGGAGAAAGAATTTTCGTTCGCGCTCTAATCGACCCGTGCTCCGAAGTCTCTCTGATTGGAGAAAGCATCGTGCAACGCCTTAAATTACCTCGCAAACCCTTTAACGTACCGCTGGAGGGGGTCGACTCTATGCGAAGCCGACCTCGAGGAAGGGTGAATTTGACCGTGTCATCGCGATTAGATCCTACGACGTCTTACTCCGTAGACGCTGTCATCCTTCCCCGATTGTCAAACTACGAGCCACCTACAACCGCCGGTCCGACCACATGGTCTCATCTTGCTAACTTAGAACTTGCTGACCCTGACTTCGCTTCTCGACAACCCATCGAGCTTTTACTTGGAGCCGATGTTTACGCACTGATTATTCGCGAAGGTCTGCGTCAGGGCGCGGCGGGGTCCCCCGTCGCTCAAGCCACGACACTTGGGTGGATTGTCACTGGTCCGCCGGGAGAAGTTAAAAACTCTCCTTCACACTCTCGTCGCATAATACTACATTGCTCGGTCGACGATGATATCAGCACTTTGCTACAAAGATTTTGGTCGTTGGAGGAGGTAACTTCCCCTCCCTCCTCTACTGAGCTGACAGCGGGCGAGGACGATTGCGAGAAAAGTTTCGTTCGTACACACACGCGTGACCCTACTGGCCGATACATCGTACGACTCCCTTTCAAGAGAGATCTCTCGCTGCTCGGTGATTCGCACAAAACTGCTTCGACAATGCTTTCGAAACTAGAAAAACGCTTCTCTACTTCAAAGGAATTTGCCGAACGGTACCACGCTTTCCTAGAAGAGTATCTTGCTCTAAATCACATGGAACTCGCTACTGTGAAAAGAGAAAATACAAAAATTTACTATCTGCCGCATCACGGCGTTTGGCGAGAGTCTAGTACGACGACTAAACTACGCGTCGTTTTCAATGGATCTAGTAAAACCACGACTGGAATCTCTTTAAATGAACTATTGCACGCGGGACCCAACCTTTTGCCCGAGATTCCGGATTTATTACTACGTTGGCGGTGTCATACCATCGTATTCGCGGCCGACATGGAGAAGATGTATCGGCAAATCTGGCTTGCTGACGAGGATCTCGACTCACAACGTATATTGTGGCGACGCGACTCTGATGGTGAGGTAAACGAGTATCGGTTACGTACGGTCACTTACGGTCTTTCTTGCGCGCCTTACCTTGCTATGCGTACCATACGTCAGCTCAGTATCGACGAGGAGAGCCGCTATCCGTTAGCTGCTGAATGCTTGAGATCTGAGGTTTACATGGACGATGTACTTTCCGGGGCCTCGACGATTGAAGAAGCCCTCGAAGTCCAAAAGCAGTTGATTGGCGCTCTCAAGGCGGGCGGCTTCACACTGAGGAAGTGGACTTCCAATGATCCAAAGTTGCTTGACCATCTGTCGGCCGAGCAAGTTGCTCCCCCGGGTGACAGATCAGCCGAAACCATTTTTTCTCTACTGGGAGTACGGTGGCAGCCCGCGGGAGATTTCTTTCTCTTCGAGTTAAAACCTCGCGACCCTCAGATCACGATAACCAAACGACAAGTGTTGAAGGAGATGGCTTCTGTCTACGATCCGCTAGGTTTTTTGGCCCCGGTTACTGTTACGGCCAAAATATTCCTACAAACACTCTGGCTTTTAAAACTTGATTGGGATGACCCGCTGCCACCCGCGCAGACTAAATACTGGGCGACCCACTCGCACAGTCTTGCTTGTATTTCGGCTGTCAGAATGCCTCGCTGGGTGGGGATAAACAGTAAACACGTGCTCGAGATACACGGTTTCGCTGATGCCTCGGAGAAAGCATATGCCGGGGTTGTTTACATTCGATCATTCGAGACCGCCGCGAAGCCTCTCGTCCGATTAGTCATGGCAAAAACCAAGGTGGCCCCCCTCCAACAGGTATCTCTTCCGCGACTTGAATTGTGTGCCGCTGTACTGCTGTCTCGACTCGTTAAACGCGTTCTTAATGTTTTACAGTTGCAGGATGCTAAGATATATCTTTGGTCAGATTCGACAATCGTTCTTAGTTGGTTACAGGGTCGACCATCCAAATGGAAAACCTTTGTTGCCAATAGAGTTGCCGAAATACAAAACCTCTATTCTCCGGATGCTTGGCACCATATTCGCTCGAAAGATAACCCCGCCGATCCCGCTTCTCGGGGTTTAAGCGGAGATGCACTTGCTACGAATTCACTCTGGTGGCAGGGGCCTTCCTTCCTCGCCACCTCTACGAGAGAATTCAAAGATTATTATACGACAGGTATGGACACGGAAGAAGAAAACGGTACACAATACTACTGTCACTGCCGAAACGTCCTCTCGAATTACGGAACTATTAGCCCGGTACTCGTCCTTCACGCGCCTACTTCGGTCCGTTGCTTGGTGCTTGCGCTTCACTAACTGCGCGCGAAAGACTTCGAAAATTAAAGACACCTTCTTATGGAGCAATGAACTCGAAAACGCTCGACTCACAATAGTTCGGTGCGAACAGCGTCGTTTTTTCTCTACCGAGATCTCTTGCCTACAAGCATCGCGCCCCCCTCTCCGGGGACCCCTCGTGCGACTAAGTCCATTCCTGGACGAGCGGGGAATTCTGCGTGTTGGCGGGCGTTTGAAACACTCTCTCCTGGATTACGACGAAAAACACCCGATTATTATGCCTGAAAAAAGTACGGTGACCGCACTTCTTATAGTTTACTTCCACGAGAGACTGTTACATGGAGGAACACAGTTAACTTTGTACAATTTGCGACGTATGTATTGGATTCCTCGCGGCCGCCAAGCAGTGCGAAAACACATATACAATTGCGTCAAATGCTGGAGATGGCGCACGAAAGCCGCGGTTCAACAAATGAGCGATTTGCCTTCGACCCGCGTTACACCTACTCGCCCATTCTATAATTCTGGCGTCGATTATGCGGGACCCTTTAATACTAAGTTTTCCCCGGGACGTGGTACACGGACACGAAAGTCCTATATTGCCTTATTCGTATGCTTAGCAACTCGTGCCGTACATCTCGAGCTAGTTTGCGACTACTCGTCCGAAGCCTTCCTCGCTGCCTATCGGCGTTTCGTTTCGCGTCGCGGCCTCTGTGCGTCCCTCCGTAGCGACTGCGGCACGACCTTCGTGGGTGCCGATAACGAATTGAGGCGAATGCTCAATGCAGCCAATGAGGAAATGCGTAAAACTCGACAAGCTCTAGCTGAAGCCGGCACACGCTGGGTGTTTAACCCTCCTGCTGCACCTCATTTCGGAGGTATCTGGGAGGCTGCGGTCAAGTCGGTGAAGTTCCACCTACGTCGCGTAATCGGTGAGACCCTCCTCACCTTTGAGGAGATGTCCACCTTGTTAACGCAAGTCGAGGCTTGTTTAAATTCTCGACCACTAACGCCTTTAACGGACGAAGCTACCGACCTCTCCGCCTTGACCCCAGCCCACTTTCTCATAGGGGCCCCCTTAACGGCTATCCCGGAGCCATCACTTTCGGATGTCCAGTCCGCCAGGCTCGATCGTTGGCAAATGATCCAACAGCAACGAGATCATTTCTGGGATCGCTGGTCCTTCGAGTACCTCCAAACCTTGCAACAAAGGACGAAGTGGACCAAGGAAAAACTGAACCTGAAGCCTGGTGACTTGTGCCTCATACTGAGTGAAGCTACACCACCCACACGATGGCCGTTAGGGAGAATTGAACAGGTTCATGCCGGATCGGACGGACTAGTTCGCGTTGTAACCGTGCGTACGGCAACATCCGTTCTAACCCGGCCTATCGCCAAAATCTGCCCCTTCCCTACCAGTAGCGCTACCGACGAACGTTGACAGGTCATCTGCACCCACTTCGATCTTTGTTGATTCGTTGTGCCGATCAACAAAGGCGGGCGGGATGTTTCGGATCACGCGAGCGCCTTGGCGACACGTGTGACAAGGTAGGACGGGGGGAGAGAGGCGACGGGCTTGCCAAAATCATAATAAGGAATCTAGACAAACAGAGGTCCCTCGTCGCCTCTCCCCCCACCTTTCGAACAGGATCGTCACTGCTAATTGCTTGCCAAACGGCAGTTACGCTTCAACGCCTTCTAAGAAAGTTACTGTTCTTATGAAAAGGATTCAGGCCCTTGCGCTTCTTGTGCCAGTTCCTTTAAACTTGTTATACTACTGTTTTCTCGCTTACGTTAATAGTTATAAGTGGTGTCGGGTTTCTTTTTGACTAAAAGTTAATTTGGGTTTTGTGTGTGACAATTAAGGAAATTTTAATAAAGTGGACAAACTGGTAACACGCTAATCTACCATCCTTCTGTGCTTTATTGAACATTGCTCCCTTCCACGAAAACCTTCTACGCTTATTGAACATAACGCATAACGCATAACGCATAACGCATATCGAATAACGCATAACGTGTAACTCGTAACGCATAACGCATAAAGCATAATGCATATCGCATAACGAACAACGGATAACGCATAACGCATAACGCATAACGAATACCGCAAAACGTATATCGCCTAACACATAACGGATCACGCATAACGCATAACGCATAACGTATAACGCATAACGCATAACGCATAACGCATAACGCATAACGCATAACGTATAACGCATAACCCATAACGCATAAGACATAACGCCTAACGGATCACGCATAACGCACAACGCATAATGCATAACGCATAAAGCATAAAGCATAACGCATAACGCATAACGCATAACGCATAAAGCATAACGCATAACGCATAACGCATAACGCATAACGTATAACGCATAACCCATAACGCATAAGACATAACGCCTAACGGATCACGCATAACGCACAACGCATAACGCATAACGCATAACGCATAACGCATAACGCATAACGCATAACGTATAACGCATAACCCATAACGCATAAGACATAACGCCTAACGGATCACGCATAACGCACAACGCATAATGCATAACGCATAACGCATAACGCATAACGCATAACGCATAACGCATAACGCATAAAGCATAACGCATAACGCATAACGCATAACGCATAACGCATTACGCATAACGCATAACGCACAACGCAAACGTATAACGCACAACGCATAATGCATAACGCATAACGCATAACGCATAACGCATAACGCATGGCGCATAATGCAAAATGCATAACGCATAACGCATAACGCATAACGCATGACGCATAACGCATAACGCATAACGCATAACGCATAACGCATAACGCATAACGCATAACGCATAAAGCAAAACGCATAACGCATAACGCATAACGCATAACGCATAACGCATAACGCATTACGCATAACGCATAAAGTATAACACATAACGCATAACGCATAAAGTATAACACATAACGCATAACGCATTACGCATATTGCATAACGTATAACGCAAAACGCATAACGCATAACGTTACCGCATAAGGCTTGATGCATGACGCATATCGCATAACGCATAACGCATAACTCATAACGTATAACGCATAACGCATAACGCATAATGCATAACGCATAACGCATAACGCATAACGCATAACGCATAACGCATAACGCATAACGCATAACGCATAACGCATAACGCATAAAGCATAACGCATAACGCATAAAGCATAACGCAAACTTATAACGCACAACGCATAACGCACAACGCATAACGCATAACGCATAACGCATAACGCATAACGCATAACGCATAACGCATAACGCATAACGCATAACGCATAACGCATAACGCATAACGCATAACGCATAACGCAAAACGCATAACGCATAACGCATAACGCATAACGCATAACGCATAACGCATAACGCATAACGCATAACACATAACGCATAACGCATAACGCATAACGCATAACGCATAACGCATAACGCATAACGCATAACGCATTACGCATAACGCATAAAGTATAACACATAACGCATAACGCATTACGCATAACGCATCACGCATAACGCATAACGCATAACGCATATCGCATAAAACATAACGCATCACGCATAACGCAAACGTATAACGCACAACGCATAACGAATACAGCAAAACGCATAATGCTTAACGCATAACGGACCACGCATAACGCATAACGCATAACGCATAACGCATAACGCATAACGCATAACGCATAACGCATAACGCATAACGCATAACGCATAACGCATAACGCATAACGCATAACGCATAACGCATAACGCATAACGCATAACGCATAACGCATAACGCATAACGCATAACGCATAACGCATAACGCATAACGCATAACGCATAACGCATAAAGCATAACGCATAACGCATAACGCATAACGCATAACGCATTACGCATAACGCATAACGCACAACGCAAACGTATAACGCACAACGCATAATGCATAACGCATAACGCATAACGCATAACGCATAACGCATGGCGCATAATGCAAAATGCATAACGCATAACGCATAACGCATAACGCATGACGCATAACGCATAACGCATAACGCATAACGCATAACGCATAACGCATAACGCATAAAGCAAAACGCATAACGCATAACGCATAACGCATAACGCATAACGCATTACGCATAACGCATAAAGTATAACACATAACGCATAACGCATAAAGTATAACACATAACGCATAACGCATTACGCATATTGCATAACGTATAACGCAAAACGCATAACGCATAACGTTACCGCATAAGGCTTGATGCATGACGCATATCGCATAACGCATAACGCATAACTCATAACGTATAACGCATAACGCATAACGCATAATGCATAACGCATAACGCATAACGCATAACGCATAACGCATAACGCATAACGCATAACGCATAACGCATAACGCATAACGCATAACGCATAAAGCATAACGCATAACGCATAAAGCATAACGCAAACTTATAACGCACAACGCATAACGCACAACGCATAACGCATAACGCATAACGCATAACGCATAACGCATAACGCATAACGCATAACGCATAACGCATAACGCATAACGCATAACGCATAACGCATAACGCATAACGCAAAACGCATAACGCATAACGCATAACGCATAACGCATAACGCATAACGCATAACGCATAACGCATAACGCATAACACATAACGCATAACGCATAACGCATAACGCATAACGCATTACGCATAACGCATAAAGTATAACACATAACGCATAACGCATTACGCATAACGCATCACGCATAACGCATAACGCATAACGCATATCGCATAAAACATAACGCATCACGCATAACGCAAACGTATAACGCACAACGCATAACGAATACAGCAAAACGCATAATGCTTAACGCATAACGGATCACGCATAACGCATAACGCATAACGCATAACGCATAACGCATAACGCATAACGCATAACGCATAACGCATAACGCATAACGCATAACGCATAACGCATAACGCATAACGCATAACGCATAACGCATAACGCATAACGCATAACGCATAACGCATAACGCATAACGCATAACGCATAACGCATAACGCATAACGCATAACGCATAACGCATAACGCATAACGCATAACGCATAACGCATAACGCATAACGCATAACGCATAACGCATAACGCATAACGCATAACGCATAACGCTTAACGCATAACGCATAACGCATAACGCATAACGCATAACGCATAACGCATAACGCATAACGCATAACGCATAACGCATAACGCTTAACGCATAACGCATAACGCATAACGCATAACGCATAACGCATAACGCATAACGCATAAAGTTAACGCATAACTTCTAACGCATAACGGATCACGCATAACGGATCACGCATAACGCATAAAGCATAACGCATAAAGCATAACGCATAACGCATAACGCATAACGCATAACGCATAAAGCATAACGCATAACGCATAACGCATAACGCATAACGCATAACGCATAACGTATATCGCATAACACATAACGCATAACCCATAACGCATAACGCATAAGGCATAACGCATAACGTTAACGCATAACGCATAACGCCTAACGCATAACGGATCACGCATAACGCATAAAGCATAAAGCATAAAGCATAACGCATAACGCATAACGCATAACGCATAACGCATAAAGCATAACGCATAACGCATAACGCATAACGCATATCGCATAACGCATAACGCATAACGTATAACGCATAACGCATACCGTATAACGCATAACACATAACGCATAACGCAAACGTATAACGCACAACGCATAACGAATACAGCAAAACGCATAATGCTTAACGCATAACGGATAACGCATAACGCATAACGCATAACGCATAACGCATATCGAATAACGCATAACGTGTAACTCATGACGCATAACGCATAAAGCATAATGCATAACGCATAACGAACAACGGATAACGCATAACGCATAACGCATAACGAATACCGCAAAACGTATATCGCCTTACACATTACGGATCACGCATAACGCATAACGCATAACGTATAACGCATAACGCATAACGCATAACGCATAACGCATAACGCATAACGCATAACGCATAACGCATAACGCATAACGTATAACGCATAACCGATAACGCATAAGACATAACGCCTAACGGATCACGCATAACGCACAACGCATAATGCATAACGCATAAAGCATAAAGCATAAAGCATAACGCATAACGCATAACGCATAACGCATAACGCATAAAGCATAACGCATAACGCATAACGCCTAACGCATAACGGATCACGCATAACGCATAAAGCATAACGCATAAAGCATAACGCATAACGCATAACGCATAACGCATAAGACATAACGCCTAACGGATCACGCATAACGCACAACGCATAATGCATAACGCATAAAGCATAACGCATAACGCATAACGCACAACGCATAACGCATAACGCATAACGCATATCGCATAAAACATAACGCATAAAGCATAACGTACAACGTATAACGCATAACGCATAACGCATAACGCATAACGCATAACGCATTACGTATATCGCATAACACATAACACATAACCCATAACGCATAACGCATAAGGCATAACGCATAACGTTAACGCATAACGCATAACGCCTAACGCATATCGAATAACGCATAACGTGTAACTCATAACGCATAACGCATAAAGCATAATGCATAACGCATAACGAACAACGGATAACGCATAACGCATAACGGATCACGCATAACGCATACCGCATAACGCATAACGCATAACGCATAACGCATAACGCAAAACGCATAACGCATAATACATACCGTATAACGCATAACGCATAATGCTTAACGCATAACGGATCACGCATAACGCATAACGCATAACGCATAACACATAACGCATATCGAATAACGCATAACGTGTAACTCATAACGCATAACGCATAAAGCATAATGCATAACGCATAACGAACAACGGATAACGCATAACGCATAACGCATAACGAATACCGCAAAACGTATATCGCCTAACACATAACGGATCACGCATAACGCATAACGCATAACGCATAACGCATATCGAATAACGCATAACGTGTAACTCATAACGCATAACGCATAAAGCATAATGCATAACGCATAACGAACAACGGATAACGCATAACGCATAACGCATAACGAATACCGCAAAACGTATATCGCCTAACACATAACGGATCACGCATAACGCATAACGCATAACGTATAACGCATAACGCATAACGCATAACGCATAACGCATAACGCATAAGGCATAACGCATAACGTTAACGCATAACGCATAACGCCTAACGCATAACGGATCACGCATAACGCATAAAGCATAACGCATAAAGCATAACGCATAACGCATAACGCATAAGACATAACGCCTAACGGATCACGCATAACGCACAACGCATAATGCATAACGCATAAAGCATAACGCATAACGCATAACGCATAACGCATAACGCATAACGCATAACGCATAACGCATACCGCATAACGCATAACGCATAACGCATAACGCATAACGCAAAACGCATAACGCATAATGCATACCGTATAACGCATAACGCATAACGCATAACGCATAACGCATAACGCATAACGCATAACGCATAACGCATAACGCATAACGCATAACGCATAACGCATAACGCATAACGCATAACGCATAACGCATAACGCATAACGCATAACGCATAACGCATAACGCATAACGCATAACGCATAACGCATAACGCATAACGCATAACGCATAACGCATAACGCATAACGCACAACGCATAACGCATAACGCATAACGCATATCGCATAAAACATAACGCATAAAGCATAACGTACAACGTATAACGCATAACGCATAACGCATAACGCATAACGCATAACGCATTACGTATATCGCATAACACATAACACATAACCCATAACGCATAACGCATAAGGCATAACGCATAACGTTAACGCATAACGCATAACGCCTAACGCATAACGGATCACGCATAACGCATAAAGCATAACGCATAAAGCATAACGCATAACGCATAACGCATAACGCATAAGACATAACGCCTAACGGATCACGCATAACGCACAACGCATAACGCATAACGCATAACGCATAACGCATAACGCATACCGTATAACGCATAACGCATAACGTATAACGCATAACGCATAACGCATAACGCATAACGCATAACGCATAACGCATAACGCATAACGCATAACGCATAACGCATAACGCATACCGCATAACGCATAACGCATAACGTATAACGCATAACGCATAACGCATAACGTATAACGCATAACGCATAACGCATACCGTATAACGCATAACGCATAACGCATAACGCATAACGCATAACGCACAACGCAAACATATAACGCACAACGCATAATGCATAACGCATAACGCATAACGCATAACGCATAACCCATAACGCATAACGCATAATGCACAACTCATAACGAATACAGCAAAACGCATAACGCTTAACGCATATCGGATCACGCATAACGCATAATGCACAACGTATAACGAATACCGCAAAACGCATAACGCCTAACGCATAACGCATAACGCATAACGCATAACGTATAACGCATACCGCATAACGCATAACGCATAACGCATAACGCATAACTTATAACTCATAACTCATAACGAATATCGCATAACGCATAACGCATAACTCATAACGCATAATGCATAACGCATAAAGCATAACGCATAACGCATAACGCATAACGCATATCGCATAACGCATAACGCATAACGTATAACGCATAACGCATACCGTATAACGCATAACACATAACGCATAACGCAAACGTATAACGCACAACGCATAACGAATACAGCAAAACGCATAATGCTTAACGCATAACGGATAACGCATAACGCATAACGCATAACGCATAACGCATATCGAATAACGCATAACGTGTAACTCATAACGCATAACGCATAAAGCATAATGCATAACGAATAACGAACAACGGATAACGCATAACGCATAACGCATAATGAATACCGCAAAACGTATATCGCCTTACACATTACGGATCACGCATAACGCATAACGCATAACGTATAACGCATAACGCATAACGCATAACGCATAACGCATAACGCATAACGCATAACGCATAACGTATAACGCATAACCCATAACGCATAAGACATAACGCCTAACGGATCACGCATAACGCACAACGCATAACGCATAAAGCATAAAGCATAACGCATAACGCATAACGCATAACGCATAACGCATAAAGCATAACGCATAACGCATAACGCCTTATGCATAACGGATCACGCATAACGCATAAAGCATAACGCATAAAGCATAACGCATAACGCATAACGCATAACGCATAAGACATAACGCCTAACGGATCACGCATAACGCACAACGCATAATGCATAACGCATAAAGCATAACGCATAACGCATAACGCATAACGCATAACGCATACCGCATAACGCATAACGCATAACGCATAACGCATAACGCAAAACGCATAACGCATAATGCATACCGTATAACGCATAACGCATAATGCTTAACGCATAACGGATCACGCATAACGCATAACGCATAACGCATAACACATAACGCATATCGAATAACGCATAACGTGTAACTCATAACGCATAACGCATAAAGCATAATGCATAACGCATAACGAACAACGGATAACGCATAACGCATAACGCATAACGAATACCGCAAAACGTATATCGCCTAACACATAACGGATCACGCATAACGCATAACGCATAACGCATAACGCATATCGAATAACGCATAACGTGTAACTCATAACGCATAACGCATAAAGCATAATGCATAACGCATAACGAACAACGGATAACGCATAACGCATAACGCATAACGAATACCGCAAAACGTATATCGCCTAACACATAACGGATCACGCATAACGCATAACGCATAACGTATAACGCATAACGCATAACGCATAACGCATAACGCATAACGCATATCGCATAAAACATAACGCATAAAGCATAACGTACAACGTATAACGCATAACGCATAACGCATAACGCATAACGCATAACGCATTACGTATATCGCATAACACATAACGCATAACCCATAACGCATAAGGCATAACGCATAACGTTAACGCATAACGCATAACGCCTAACGCATAACGGATCACGCATAACGCATAAAGCATAACGCATAAAGCATAACGCATAACGCATAACGCATAACGCATAAGACATAACGCCTAACGGATCACGCATAACGCACAACGCATAATGCATAACGCATAAAGCATAACGCATAACGCATAACGCATAACGCATAACGCATACCGCATAACGCATAACGCATAACGCATAACGCATAACGCATAACGCACAACGCATAACGCATAACGCACAACGCATAACGCATAACGCATAACGCATAACGCATAACGCATAACGCATAACGCAAAACGCATAACGCATAACGCATAACGCATAACGCATAACGCATACCGTATAACGCATAACGCATAACGTATAACGTATAACGCATAACGCATAACGCATAACGCATAACGCATAACGCATAACGCATAACGCATAACGCATAACGCATAACGCATAACGCATAACGTATAACGCATAACGCATAACGCATAACGTATAACGCATAACGCATAACGCATACCGTATAACGCATAACGCATAACGCATAACGCATAACGCACAACGCAAACATATAACGCACAACGCATAATGCATAACGCATAACGCATAACGCATAACGCATAACCCATAACGCATAACGCATAATGCACAACTCATAACGAATACAGCAAAACGCATAACGCTTAACGCATAACGGATCACGCATAACGCATAATGCACAACGTATAACGAATACCGCAAAACGCATAACGCCTAACGCATAACGCATAACGCATAACGCATAACGCATAACGTATAACGCATACCGCATAACGCATAACGCATAACTTATAACTCATAACTCATAACGAATATCGCATAACGCATAACGCATAACTCATAACGCATAATGCATAACGCATAAAGCATAACGCATAACGCATAACGCATAACGCATAACGCAAACGTATAACGCCCAACGCATAACGCATAACGCATAACGAATAACGCATAACGCATAACGCATAACGCATAATGCATACCGTATAACGCATAACGCATAACGCATGACGCATATCGCATAACGCATAACGCATAACGTCTAACGCATAACGCATAACGCATAACGCATAACGCATAACGCATAACGCATAACGCATAACGCATAACGCATAACGCATAACGCATAACGCATAACGTATAACGCATAACGCATAACGCATAACGTATAACGCATAACGCATAACGCATACCGTATAACGCATAACGCATAACGCATAACGCATAACGCATATCGCATAACTTATAACTCATAACTCATAACGTATATCGCATAACGCATAACGCATAACGCATAACGCATAATGCATAACGCATAACGCATAAAGCGTAACACATAACGCAAACCCATAAGGCATAAGGCATAACGCATAACGCATAACGCATAACCCATAACGCATAACGCATAATGCACAACGCATAACGAATACAGCAAAACGCATATCGCTTAACGCATAACGGATCACGCATAACGCATAATGCACAACGCATAACGAATACCGCAAAACGCATAACGCCTAACGCATAACGCATAACGCATATCGAATAACGCATAACGTGTAACTCGTAACGCATAACGCATAAAGCATAATGCATATCGCATAACGAACAACGGATAACGCATAACGCATAACGCATAACGAATACCGCAAAACGTATATCGCCTAACACATAACGGATCACGCATAACGCATAACGCATAACGTATAACGCATAACGCATAACGCATAACGCATAACGCATAACGCATAACGCATAACGTATAACGCATAACCCATAACGCATAAGACATAACGCCTAACGGATCACGCATAACGCACAACGCATAATGCATAACGCATAAAGCATAAAGCATAACGCATAACGCATAACGCATAACGCATAAAGCATAACGCATAACGCATAACGCATAACGCATAACGTATAACACATAACCCATAACGCATAAGACATAACGCCTAACGGATCACGCATAACGCACAACGCATAATGCATAACGCATAAAGCATAAAGCATAACGCATAACGCATAACGCATAACGCATAAAGCATAACGCATAACGCATAACGCAAACGTATAACGCATAACGCATAACGCATAAAGCATAACGCATAACGCATAACGCAAACGTATAACGCACAACGCATAACGAATACAGCAAAACGCATAACGCATAACGCATAACGTATAACGCATAACCCATAACGCATAAGACATAACGCCTAACGGATCACGCATAACGCACAACGCATAATGCATAACGCATAAAGCATAAAGCATAACGCATAAAGCATAAAGCATAACGCATAACGTATAACGCATAACGCAAAAGCATAACGCATAACGCATAACGCAAACGTATAACGCACAACGCATAACGAATACAGCAAAACGCATAATGCTTAACGCATAACGGATCACGCATAACGCATAACGCATAACGCATAACGCATAACGCATAACGCATAACGCATAACGCATAACGCATAACGCATAACGCATAACGCATAACGCATAACGCATAACGCATAACGCATAACGCATAACGCATAACGCATAACGCATAACGCATAACGCATAACGCATAACGCATAACGCATAACGCATAACGCATAACGCATAACGCATAACGCATAACGCATAACGCATAACGCATAACGCATAACGCATAACGCATAACGCATAACGCATAACGCATAACGCATAACGCATAACGCATAACGCATAAAGTTAACGCATAACGCATAACGGATCACGCATAACGGATCACGCATAACGCATAAAGCATAACGCATAAAGCATAACGCATAACGCATAACGCATAACGCATAACGCATAAAGCATAACGCATAACGCATAACGCATACCGTATAACGCATAACACATAACGCATAACGCAAACGTATAACGCACAACGCATAACGAATACAGCAAAACGCATAATGCTTAACGCATAACGGATAACGCATAACGCATAACGCATAACGCATAAGGCATATCGAATAACGCATAACGTGTAACTCATAACGCATAACGCATAAAGCATAATGCATAACGCATAACGAACAACGGATAACGCATAACGCATAACGCATAACGAATACTGCAAAACGTATATCGCCTTACACATTACGGATCACGCATAACGCATAACGCATAACGTATAACGCATAACGCATAACGCATAACGCATAACGCATAACGCATAACGCATAACGCATAACGTATAACGCATAACCCATAACGCATAAGACATAACGCCTAACGGATCACGCATAACGCACAACGCATAATGCATAACGCATAAAGCATAAAGCATAAAGCATAACGCATAACGCATAACGCATAACGCATAAAGCATAACGCATAACGCATAACGCCTAACGCATAACGGTTCACGCATAACGCATAAAGCATAACGCATAAAGCATAACGCATAACGCATAACGCATAACGCATAAGACATAACGCCTAACGGATCACGCATAACGCACAACGCATAATGCATAACCTATAAAGCATAACGCATAACGCATAACGCATAACGCATAACACATAACGCATATCGAATAACGCATAACGTGTAACTCATAACGCATAACGCATAAAGCATAATGCATAACGCATAACGAACGACGGATAACGCATAACGCATAACGCATAACGAATACCGCAAAACGTATATCGCCTAACACATAACGGATCACGCATAACGCATAACGCATAACGCATAACGCATATCGAATAACGCATAACGTGTAACTCATAACGCATAACGCATAAAGCATAATGCATAACGCATAACGAACAACGGATAACGCATAACGCATAACGCATAACGAATACCGCAAAACGTATATCGCCTAACACATAACGGATCACGCATAACGCATAACGCATAACGTATAACGCATAACGCATAACGCATAACGCATAACGCATATCGCATAAAACATAACGCATAAAGCATAACGTACAACGTATAACGCATAACGCATAACGCATAACGCATAACGCATAACGCATTACGTATATCGCATAACACATAACGCATAACCCATAACGCATAACGCATAAGGCATAACGCATAACGTTAACGCATAACGCATAACGCCTAACGCATAACGGATCACGCATAACGCATAAAGCATAACGCATAAAGCATAACGCATAACGCATAACGCATAACGCATAAGACATAACGCCTAACGGATCACGCATAACGCACAACGCATAATGCATAACGCATAACGCATAACGCATACCGCATAACGCATAACGCATAACGCATAACGCAAAACGCATAACGCATAATGCATACCGGATAACGCATAACGCATAACGCATAACGCATAACGCATAACGCATAACGCATAACGCATAACGCAAAACGCATAACGCATAATGCATACCGTATAACGCATAACGCATAACGCATAACGCATAACGCATAACGCATAACGCATAACGCATAACGCATAACGCATAACGCATAACGCATAACGCATAACGCATAACGCATAACGCATAACGCATAACGCATAACGCATAACGCATAACGCATAACGCAAAACGCATAACGCATAACGCATAACGCATAACGCATACCGTATAACGCATAACGCATAACGTATAACGCATAACGCATAACGCATAACGCATAACGCATAACGCATAACGCATAACGCATAACGCATAACGCATAACGCATAACGTATAACGCATAACGCATAACGCATAACGTATAACGCATAACGCATAACGCATACCGTATAACGCATAACGCATAACGCATAACGCATAACGCATAACGCACAACGCAAACATATAACGCACAACGCATAATGCATAACGCATAACGCATAACGCATAACGCATAACCCATAACGCATAACGCATAATGCACAACTCATAACGAATACAGCAAAACGCATAACGCTTAACGCATAACGGATCACGCATAACGCATAATGCACAACGTATAACGAATACCGCAAAACGCATAACGCCTAACGCATAACGCATAACGCATAACGCATAACGCATAACGTATAACGCATACCGCATAACGCATAACGCATAACGCATAACGCATAACGCATAACTTATAACTCATAACTCATAACGAATATCGCATAACGCATAACGCATAACGCATAACGCATAACGCATAACGCATAACGCATAACGCATAACGCATAACGCATAACGCAAAACGCATAACGCATAACGCATAACGCATACCGTATAACGCATAACGCATAACGCATAACGCATATCGCATAACGCATAACGCATAACGTATAACGCATAACGCATACCGTATAACGCATAACGCATAACGCATAACGCATATCGCATAACTTATAACTCATAACTCATAACGTATATCGCATAACGCATAACGCATACCGCATAACGCATAACGCATAACGCATAACGCATAACGCATAACTTATAACTCATAACTCATAACGAATATCGCATAACGCATAACGCATGACGCATAACGCATAATGTATAACGCATAAAGCATAACGCATAACGCATAACGCATAACGCATAACGCAAACGTATAACGCCCAACACATAACGCATAACGCATAACGAATAACGCATAACGCATAACGCATAACGCATGACGCATAACGCATAACGCATAACGCATAACGCATAACGCATAACGTATAAAGCATAACGCATAACGCATAACGTATAACGCATAACGCATAACGCATACCGTATAACGCATAACGCATAACGCATAATGCACAACGCAAACATATAACGCACAACGCATAATGCATAACGCATAACGCATAACGCATAACGCATAACCCATAACGCATAACGCATAATGCACAACTCATAACGAATACAGCAAAACGCATAACGCTTAACGCATAACGGATCACGCATAACGCATAATGCACAACGTATAAAGAATACCGCAAAACGCATAACGCCTAACGCATAACGCATAACGCATAACGCATAACGCATAACGTATAACGCATACCGCATAACGCATAACGCATAACGCATAACGCATAACGCATAACTTATAACTCATAACTCATAACGAATATCGCATAACGCATAACGCATAACTCATAACGCATAATGCATAACGCATAAAGCATAACGCATAACGCATAACGCATAACGCATATCGCATAACGCATAACGCATAACGTATAACGCATAACGCATACCGTATAACGCATAACGCATAACGCATAACGCATATCGCATAACTTATAACTCATAACTCATAACGTATATCGCATAACGCATAACGCATAACACATAACGCATAATGCATAACGCATAACGCATAAAGCGTAACACATAACGCAAACCCATAAGGCATAAGGCATAACGCATAACGCATAACGCATAACCCATAACGCATAACGCATAATGCACAACGCATAACGAATACAGCAAAACGCATATCGCTTAACGCATAACGGATCACACATAACGCATAATGCACAACGCATAGCGAATACCGCAAAACGCATAACGCCTAACGTATAACGCATAACGCATAACGCATAACGCATAACGCATAACGTATAACGCATACCGCATAACGCATAACGCATAACGCATAACGCATAACGCATAACTTATAACTCATAACTCATAACGAATATCGCATAACGCATAACGCATAACGCATAACGCATAATGTATAACGCATAAAGCATAACGCATAACGCATAACGCATAACGCATAACGCAAACGTATAACGCCCAACGCATAACGCATAACGCATAACGAATAACGCATAACGCATAACGCATAACGCATAACGCATAACGCATGACGCATATCGCATAACGCATAACGCATAACGCATAACGCATAAGGCATAACGCATAACGCATAACGCATAACGCATAACGAATAACGCATAACGCATAACGCATAACTCATAACGCATAACGCATAACGCATGACGCATATCGCATAACGCATAACGCATAACGCATAACGCATAAGGCATAACGTATAACGCATAACGCATAACGCAAACGTATAACGCCCAACGCATAACGCATAACGCATAACGAATAACGCATAACGCATAACGCATAACGCATGACGCATATCGCATAACGCATAACGCATAATGCATAACGCATAAAGCATAACGCATAACGCATAACGCATAACGCATAACGCATAACGCATAACGCATAACGCACAACGCAAACGTATAACGCAGAACGCATAATGCATAACGCATAACGCATAACGCATAACGCATAACGCATAATGCATGACGCATAACGCATAACGCATAACGCATGACGCATATCGCATAACGCATAACGCATAATGCATAACGCATAAAGCATAACGCATAACGCATAACGCATAACACATAACGCATAACGCACAACGCAAACGTATAACGCAGAACGCATAATGCATAACGCATAACGCATAACGCATAACGCATAATGCATGACGCATAACGCATAACGCATAACGCATAACGCATAACGCATAACGTATAACGTATAACGCATACCGCATAACGCATAACGCATAACGCATAACGCATGTCGCATAATGTATAACGCATAACGCATAACGAATACAGCAAAACGCATAACGCTTAACGCATAACGGATCACGCATAACGAATAACGCATAACGCATAACGCATAACGCATAACGCATAACGCATAACGCATAACGCATAACGCATAACGCATAACGCATAAGGCATCACGCATAACGCATAACGCATAACGCATAACGAATAACGCATAACGCATAACGCATAACGCATAACGCATAACGCATGACGCATATCGCATAACGCATAACGCATAACGCATAACGCATAAGGCATAACGTATAACGCATAACGCATAACGCAAACGTATAACGCCCAACGCATAACGCATAACGCATAACGAATAACGCATAACGCATAACGCATAACGCATGACGCATATCGCATAACGCATAACGCATAATGCATAACGCATAAAGCATAACGCATAACGCATAACGCATAACGCATAACGCATAACGCATAACGCATAACGCATAACGCACAACGCAAACGTATAACGCAGAACGCATAATGCATAACGCATAACGCATAACGCATAACGCATAACGCATAATGCATGACGCATAACGCATAACGCATAACGCATGACGCATATCGCATAACGCATAACGCATAATGCATAACGCATAAAGCATAACGCATAACGCATAACGCATAACACATAACGCATAACGCATAACGCATAACGCATAACGTATAACGTATAACGCATACCGCATAACGCATAACGCATAACGCATAACGCATGTCGCATAATGTATAACGCATAACGCATAACGAATACAGCAAAACGCATAACGCTTAACGCATAACGGATCACGCATAACGAATAACGCATAACGCATAACGCATAACGCATAACGCACAACGCAAACGTATAACGCAGAACGCATAATGCATAACGCATAACGCATAACGCATAACGCATAACGCATAATGCATGACGCATAACGCATAACGCATAACGCATGACGCATATCGCATAACGCATAACGCATAATGCATAACGCATAAAGCATAACGCATAACGCATAACGCATAACCCATAACGCATAACGCACAACGCAAACGTATAACGCAGAACGCATAACGCATAACGCATAACGCATAACGCATAACGCATAATGCATGACGCATAACGCATAACGCATAACGCATAACGCATAACGCATAACGTATAACGTATAACGCATACCGCATAACGCATAACGCATAACGCATAACGCATGTCGCATAATGTATAACGCATAACGCATAACGAATACAGCAAAACGCATAACGCTTAACGCATAACGGATCACGCATAACGAATAACGCATAACGCATAACGCATAACGCATAACGCATAACGCATAACGCATAACGCATAACGCATAACGCATAAGGCATCACGCATAACGCATAACGCATAACGCATAACGAATAACGCATAACGCATAACGCATAACGCATAACGCATAACGCATGACGCATATCGCATAACGCATAACGCATAACGCATAACGCATAAGGCATAACGTATAACGCATAACGCATAACGCAAACGTATAACGCCCAACGCATAACGCATAACGCATAACGAATAACGCATAACGCATAACGCATAACGCATGACGCATATCGCATAACGCATAACGCATAATGCATAACGCATAAAGCATAACGCATAACGCATAACGCATAACGCATAACGCATAACGCATAACGCATAACGCATAACGCATAACGCACAACGCAAACGTATAACGCAGAACGCATAATGCATAACGCATAACGCATAACGCATAACGCATAACGCATAATGCATGACGCATAACGCATAACGCATAACGCATGACGCATATCGCATAACGCATAACGCATAATGCATAACGCATAAAGCATAACGCATAACGCATAACGCATAACACATAACGCATAACGCATAACGCATAACGCATAACGTATAACGTATAACGCATACCGCATAACGCATAACGCATAACGCATAACGCATAACGCATGTCGCATAATGTATAACGCATAACGCATAACGAATACAGCAAAACGCATAACGCTTAACGCATAACGGATCACGCATAACGAATAACGCATAACGCATAACGCATAACGCATAACGCATAACGCATAACGCATAACGCATAACGCATAACGCATGACGCATATCGCATAACGCATAACGCATAACGCATAACGCATAAGGCATAACGCATAACGCAAACGTATAACGCCAAACGCATAACGCATAACGCATAACGCATAACGCACAACGCAAACATATAACGCACAACGCATAATGCATAACGCATAACGCATAACGCATAACCCATAACGCATAACGCATAACGCACAACGCATAACGAATACAGCAAAACGCATATCGCTTAACGCATAACGGATCACGCATAACGCATAATGCACAACGCATAACGAATACCGCAAAACGCATAACGCCTAACGTATAACGCATAACGCATAACGCATAACGCATAACGTATAACGCATACCGCATAACGCATAACGCATAATGCATAACGCATAACTTATAACTCATAACTCATAACGAATATCGCATAACGCATAACGCATAACGCATAACGCATAATGTATAACGCATAAAGCATAACGCATAACGCATAACGCATAACGCATAACGCAAACGTGTAACGCCCAACGCATAACGCATAACGCATAACGAATAACGCATAACGCATAACGCATAAGACATAACGCCTAACGGATCACGCATAACGCACAACGCATAATGCATAACCTATAAAGCATAACGCATAACGCATAACGCATAACGCATAACACATAACGCATATCGAATAACGCATAACGTGTAACTCATAACGCATAACGCATAAAGCATAATGCATAACGCATAACGAACGACGGATAACGCATAACGCATAACGCATAACGAATACCGCAAAACGTATATCGCCTAACACATAACGGATCACGCATAACGCATAACGCATAACGCATAACGCATATCGAATAACGCATAACGTGTAACTCATAACGCATAACGCATAAAGCATAATGCATAACGCATAACGAACAACGGATAACGCATAACGCATAACGCATAACGAATACCGCAAAACGTATATCGCCTAACACATAACGGATCACGCATAACGCATAACGCATAACGTATAACGCATAACGCATAACGCATAACGCATAACGCATATCGCATAAAACATAACGCATAAAGCATAACGTACAACGTATAACGCATAACGCATAACGCATAACGCATAACGCATAACGCATTACGTATATCGCATAACACATAACGCATAACCCATAACGCATAACGCATAAGGCATAACGCATAACGTTAACGCATAACGCATAACGCCTAACGCATAACGGATCACGCATAACGCATAAAGCATAACGCATAAAGCATAACGCATAACGCATAACGCATAACGCATAAGACATAACGCCTAACGGATCACGCATAACGCACAACGCATAATGCATAACGCATAACGCATAACGCATACCGCATAACGCATAACGCATAACGCATAACGCAAAACGCATAATGCATGACGCATAACGCATAACGCATAACGCATGACGCATATCGCATAACGCATAACGCATAATGCATAACGCATAAAGCATAACGCATAACGCATAACGCATAACACATAACGCATAACGCACAACGCAAACGTATAACGCAGAACGCATAATGCATAACGCATAACGCATAACGCATAACGCATAATGCATGACGCATAACGCATAACGCATAACGCATAACGCATAACGCATAACGTATAACGTATAACGCATACCGCATAACGCATAACGCATAACGCATAACGCATGTCGCATAATGTATAACGCATAACGCATAACGAATACAGCAAAACGCATAACGCTTAACGCATAACGGATCACGCATAACGAATAACGCATAACGCATAACGCATAACGCATAACGCATAACGCATAACGCATAACGCATAACGCATAACGCATAACGCATAACGCATAAGGCATCACGCATAACGCATAACGCATAACGCATAACGAATAACGCATAACGCATAACGCATAACGCATAACGCATAACGCATGACGCATATCGCATAACGCATAACGCATAACGCATAACGCATAACCCATAACGCATAACGCATAAGGCATAACGCATAACGTTAACGCATAACGCATAACGCCTAACGCATAACGGATCACGCATAACGCATAAAGCATAACGCATAAAGCATAACGCATAACGCATAACGCATAACGCATAAGACATAACGCCTAACGGATCACGCATAACGCACAACGCATAATGCATAACGCATAACGCATAACGCATACCGCATAACGCATAACGCATAACGCATAACGCAAAACGCATAATGCATGACGCATAACGCATAACGCATAACGCATGACGCATATCGCATAACGCATAACGCATAATGCATAACGCAAAACGCATAATGCACAACGCAAACGTATAACGCAGAACGCATAATGCATAACGCATAACGCATAACGCATAACGCATAATGCATGACGCATAACGCATAACGCATAACGCATAACGCATAACGCATAACGTATAACGTATAACGCATACCGCATAACGCATAACGCATAACGCATAACGCATGTCGCATAATGTATAACGCATAACGCATAACGAATACAGCAAAACGCATAACGCTTAACGCATAACGGATCACGCATAACGAATAACGCATAACGCATAACGCATAACGCATAACGCATAACGCATAACGCATAACGCATAACGCATAACGCATAACGCATAAGGCATCACGCATAACGCATAACGCATAACGCATAACGAATAACGCATAACGCATAACGCATAACGCATAACGCATAACGCATGACGCATATCGCATAACGCATAACGCATAACGCATAACGCATAACGCATAACGTATAACGCATAACGCATAACGCAAACGTATAACGCCCAACGCATAACGCATAACGCATAACGAATAACGCATAACGCATAACGCATAACGCATGACGCATATCGCATAACGCATAACGCATAATGCATAACGCATAAAGCATAACGCATAACGCATAACGCATAACGCAAAACGCATAACGCATAACGCATAACGCATAACGCACAACGCAAACGTATAACGCAGAACGCATAATGCATAACGCATAACGCATAACGCATAACGCATAACGCATAATGCATGACGCATAACGCATAACGCATAACGCATGACGCATATCGCATAACGCATAACGCATAATGCATAACGCATAAAGCATAACGCATAACGCATAACGCATAACACATAACGCATAACGCATAACGCATAACGCATAACGTATAACGTATAACGCATACCGCATAACGCATAACGCATAACGCATAACGCATGTCGCATAATGTATAACGCATAACGCATAACGAATACAGCAAAACGCATAACGCTTAACGCATAACGGATCACGCATAACGAATAACGCATAACGCATAACGCATAACGCATAACGCATAACGCATAACGCATAACGCATAACGCATAACGCACAACGCAAACGTATAACGCAGAACGCATAATGCATAACGCATAACGCATAACGCATAACGCATAACGCATAATGCATGACGCATAACGCATAACGCATAACGCATGACGCATATCGCATAACGCATAACGCATAATGCATAACGCATAAAGCATAACGCATAACGCATAACGCATAACACATAACGCATAACGCATAACGCATAACGCATAACGTATAACGCAAACGTATAACGCAGAACGCATAATGCATAACGCATAACGCATAACGCATAACGCATAATGCATGACGCATAACGCATAACGCATAACGCATAACGCATAACGCATAACGTATAACGTATAACGCATACCGCATAACGCATAACGCATAACGCATAACGCATGTCGCATAATGTATAACGCATAACGCATAACGAATACAGCAAAACGCATAACGCTTAACGCATAACGGATCACGCATAACGAATAACGCATAACGCATAACGCATAACGCATAACGCATAACGCATAACGCATAACGCATAACGCATAACGCATAACGCATAACGCATAACGCATAACGCACAACGCAAACGTATAACGCAGAACGCATAATGCATAACGCATAACGCATAACGCATAACGCATAACGCATAATGCATGACGCATAACGCATAACGCATAACGCATGACGCATATCGCATAACGCATAACGCATAATGCATAACGCATAAAGCATAACGCATAACGCATAACGCATAACACATAACGCATAACGCACAACGCAAACGTATAACGCAGAACGCATAATGCATAACGCATAACGCATAACGCATAACGCATAATGCATGACGCATAACGCATAACGCATAACGCATAACGCATAACGCATAACGTATAACGTATAACGCATACCGCATAACGCATAACGCATAACGCATAACGCATGTCGCATAATGTATAACGCATAACGCATAACGAATACAGCAAAACGCATAACGCTTAACGCATAACGGATCACGCATAACGAATAACGCATAACGCATAACGCATAACGCATAACGCATAACGCATAACGCATAACGCATAACGCATAACGCATAACGCATAAGGCATCACGCATAACGCATAACGCATAACGCATAACGAATAACGCATAACGCATAACGCATAACGCATAACGCATAACGCATGACGCATATCGCATAACGCATAACGCATAACGCATAACGCATAAGGCATAACGTATAACGCATAACGCATAACGCAAACGTATAACGCCCGACGCATAACGCATAACGCATAACGAATAACGCATAACGCATAACGCATAACGCATGACGCATATCGCATAACGCATAACGCATAATGCATAACGCATAAAGCATAACGCATAACGCATAACGCATAACGCATAACGCATAACGCATAACGCATAACGCATAACGCACAACGCAAACGTATAACGCAGAACGCATAATGCATAACGCATAACGCATAACGCATAACGCATAACGCATAATGCATGACGCATAACGCATAACGCATAACGCATGACGCATATCGCATAACGCATAACGCATAATGCATAACGCATAAAGCATAACGCATAACGCATAACGCATAACACATAACGCATAACGCATAACGCATAACGCATAACGTATAACGTATAACGCATACCGCATAACGCATAACGCATAACGCATAACGCATGTCGCATAATGTATAACGCATAACGCATAACGAATACAGCAAAACGCATAACGCTTAACGCATAACGGATCACGCATAACGAATAACGCATAACGCATAACGCATAACGCATAACGCATAACGCATAACGCATAACGCATAACGCATAACGCATAACGCATAACGCATGACGCATATCGCATAACGCATAACGCATAACGCATAACGCATAAGGCATAACGCATAACGCAAACGTATAACGCCAAACGCATAACGCATAACGCATAACGCATAACGCACAACGCAAACATATAACGCACAACGCATAATGCATAACGCATAACGCATAACGCATAACCCATAACGCATAACGCATAATGCACAACGCATAACGAATACAGCAAAACGCATATCGCTTAACGCATAACGGATCACGCATAACGCATAATGCACAACGCATAACGAATACCGCAAAACGCATAACGCCTAACGTATAACGCATAACGCATAACGCATAACGCATAACGTATAACGCATACCGCATAACGCATAACGCATAATGCATAACGCATAACTTATAACTCATAACTCATAACGAATATCGCATAACGCATAACGCATAACGCATAACGCATAATGTATAACGCATAAAGCATAACGCATAACGCATAACGCATAACGCATAACGCAAACGTGTAACGCCCAACGCATAACGCATAACGCATAACGAATAACGCATAACGCATAACGCATAAGACATAACGCCTAACGGATCACGCATAACGCACAACGCATAATGCATAACCTATAAAGCATAACGCATAACGCAAAACGCATAACGCATAACACATAACGCATATCGAATAACGCATAACGTGTAACTCATAACGCATAACGCATAAAGCATAATGCATAACGCATAACGAACGACGGATAACGCATAACGCATAACGCATAACGAATACCGCAAAACGTATATCGCCTAACACATAACGGATCACGCATAACGCATAACGCATAACGCATAACGCATATCGAATAACGCATAACGTGTAACTCATAACGCATAACGCATAAAGCATAATGCATAACGCATAACGAACAACGGATAACGCATAACGCATAACGCATAACGAATACCGCAAAACGTATATCGCCTAACACATAACGGATCACGCATAACGCATAACGCATAACGTATAACGCATAACGCATAACGCATAACGCATAACGCATATCGCATAAAACATAACGCATAAAGCATAACGTACAACGTATAACGCATAACGCATAACGCATAACGCATAACGCATAACGCATTACGTATATCGCATAACACATAACGCATAACCCATAACGCATAACGCATAAGGCATAACGCATAACGTTAACGCATAACGCATAACGCCTAACGCATAACGGATCACGCATAACGCATAAAGCATAACGCATAAAGCATAACGCATAACGCATAACGCATAACGCATAAGACATAACGCCTAACGGATCACGCATAACGCACAACGCATAATGCATAACGCATAACGCATAACGCATACCGCATAACGCATAACGCATAACGCATAACGCAAAACGCATAACGCATAATGCATACCGGATAACGCATAACGCATAACGCATAACGCATAACGCATAACGCATAACGCATAACGCATAACGCAAAACGCATAACGCATAATGCATACCGTATAACGCATAACGCATAACGCATAACGCATAACGCATAACGCATAACGCATAACGCATAACGCATAACGCATAACGCATAACGCATAACGCATAACGCATAACGCATAACGCATAACGCATAACGCATAACGCATAACGCAAAACGCATAACGCATAACGCATAACGCATAACGCATACCGTATAACGCATAACGCATAACGTATAACGCATAACGCATAACGCATAACGCATAACGCATAACGCATAACGCATAACGCATAACGCATAACGCATAACGCATAACGCATAACGTATAACGCATAACGCATAACGCATAACGTATAACGCATAACGCATAACGCATACCGTATAACGCATAACGCATAACGCATAACGCATAACGCATAACGCACAACGCAAACATATAACGCACAACGCATAATGCATAACGCATAACGCATAACGCATAACGCATAACCCATAACGCATAACGCATAATGCACAACTCATAACGAATACAGCAAAACGCATAACGCTTAACGCATAACGGATCACGCATAACGCATAATGCACAACGTATAACGAATACCGCAAAACGCATAACGCCTAACGCATAACGCATAACGCATAACGCATAACGCATAACGTATAACGCATACCGCATAACGCATAACGCATAACGCATAACGCATAACGCATAACTTATAACTCATAACTCATAACGAATATCGCATAACGCATAACGCATAACGCATAACGCATAACGCATAACGCATAACGCATAACGCATAACGCATAACGCAAAACGCATAACGCATAACGCATAACGCATACCGTATAACGCATAACGCATAACGCATAACGCATATCGCATAACGCATAACGCATAACGTATAACGCATAACGCATACCGTATAACGCATAACGCATAACGCATAACGCATATCGCATAACTTATAACTCATAACTCATAACGTATATCGCATAACGCATAACGCATACCGCATAACGCATAACGCATAACGCATAACGCATAACGCATAACTTATAACTCATAACTCATAACGAATATCGCATAACGCATAACGCATAACGCATAACGCATAATGTATAACGCATAAAGCATAACGCATAACGCATAACGCATAACGCATAACGCAAACGTATAACGCCCAACACATAACGCATAACGCATAACGAATAACGCATAACGCATAACGCATAACGCATGACGCATAACGCATAACGCATAACGCATAACGCATAACGCATAACGTATAACGCATAACGCATAACGCATAACGTATAACGCATAACGCATAACGCATACCGTATAACGCATAACGCATAACGCATAATGCACAACGCAAACGTATAACGCACAACGCATAATGCATAACGCATAACGCATAACGCATAACGCATAACCCATAACGCATAACGCATAATGCACAACTCATAACGAATACAGCAAAACGCATAACGCTTAACGCATAACGGATCACGCATAACGCATAATGCACAACGTATAAAGAATACCGCAAAACGCATAACGCCTAACGCATAACGCATAACGCATAACGAATATCGCATAACGCATAACGCATAACTCATAACGCATAATGCATAACGCATAAAGCATAACGCATAACGCATAACGCATAACGCATATCGCATAACGCATAACGCATAACGTATAACGCATAACGCATACCGTATAACGCATAACGCATAACGCATAACGCATATCGCATAACTTATAACTCATAACTCATAACGTATATCGCATAACGCATAACGCATAACACATAACGCATAATGCATAACGCATAACGCATAAAGCGTAACACATAACGCAAACCCATAAGGCATAAGGCATAACGCATAACGCATAACGCATAACCCATAACGCATAACGCATAATGCACAACGCATAACGAATACAGCAAAACGCATATCGCTTAACGCATAACGGATCACACATAACGCATAATGCACAACGCATAGCGAATACCGCAAAACGCATAACGCATAACGCATAACGCATAACGCATAACGCATAACGCATAACGCATAACGTATAACGCATACCGCATAACGCATAACGCATAACGCATAACGCATAACGCATAACTTATAACTCATAACTCATAACGAATATCGCATAACGCATAACGCATAACGCATAACGCATAATGTATAACGCATAAAGCATAACGCATAACGCATAACGCATAACGCATAACGCAAACGTATAACGCCCAACGCATAACGCATAACGCATAACGAATAACGCATAACGCATAACGCATAACGCATAACGCATAACGCATGACGCATATCGCATAACGCATAACGCATAACGCATAACGCATAACGCATAACGCATAACGCATAACGCATAACGCATAACGAATAACGCATAACGCATAACGCATAACTCATAACGCATAACGCATAACGCATGACGCATATCGCATAACGCATAACGCATAACGCATAACGCATAAGGCATAACGTATAACGCATAACGCATAACGCAAACGTATAACGCCCAACGCATAACGCATAACGCATAACGAATAACGCATAACGCATAACGCATAACGCATTACGCATATCGCATAACGCATAACGCATAATGCATAACGCATAAAGCATAACGCATAACGCATAACGCATAACGCATAACGCATAACGCATAACGCATAACGCATAACGCACAACGCAAACGTATAACGCAGAACGCATAATGCATAACGCATAACGCATAACGCATAACGCATAACGCATAATGCATGACGCATAACGCATAACGCATAACGCATTACGCATATCGCATAACGCATAACGCATAATGCATAACGCATAAAGCATAACGCATAACGCATAACGCATAACACATAACGCATAACGCACAACGCAAACGTATAACGCAGAACGCATAATGCATAACGCATAACGCATAACGCATAACGCATAATGCATGACGCATAACGCATAACGCATAACGCATAACGCATAACGCATAACGAATAACGTATAACGCATAACGCATAACGCATAACGCATAACGCATAACGCATGTCGCATAATGTATAACGCATAACGCATAACGAATACAGCAAAACGCATAACGCTTAACGCATAACGGATCACGCATAACGAATAACGCATAACGCATAACGCATAACGCATAACGCATAACGCATAACGCATAACGCATAACGCATAACGCATAACGCATAAGGCATCACGCATAACGCATAACGCATAACGCATAACGCATAACGCATAACGCATAACGCATAACGCATAACGCATAACGCATGACGCATATCGCATAACGCATAACGCATAACGCATAACGCATAAGGCATAACGTATAACGCATAACGCATAACGCAAACGTATAACGCCCAACGCATAACGCATAACGCATAACGAATAACGCATAACGCATAACGCATAACGCATGACGCATATCGCATAACGCATAACGCATAATGCATAACGCATAAAGCATAACGCATAACGCATAACGCATAACGCATAACGCATAACGCATAACGCATAACGCATAACGCACAACGCAAACGTATAACGCAGAACGCATAATGCATAACGCATAACGCATAACGCATAACGCATAACGCATAATGCATGACGCATAACGCATAACGCATAACGCATGACGCATATCGCATAACGCATAACGCATAATGCATAACGCATAAAGCATAACGCATAACGCATAACGCATAACACATAACGCATAACGCACAACGCAAACGTATAACGCAGAACGCATAATGCATAACGCATAACGCATAACGCATAACGCATAATGCATGACGCATAACGCATAACGCATAACGCATAACGCATAACGCATAACGTATAACGTATAACGCATACCGCATAACGCATAACGCATAACGCATAACGCATGTCGCATAATGTATAACGCATAACGCATAACGAATACAGCAAAACGCATAACGCTTAACGCATAACGGATCACGCATAACGAATAACGCATAACGCATAACGCATAACGCATAACGCATAACGCATAACGCATAACGCATAACGCATAACGCATGACGCATATCGCATAACGCATAACGCATAACGCATAACGCATAAGGCATAACGCATAACGCAAACGTATAACGCCAAACGCATAACGCATAACGCATAACGCATAACGCACAACGCAAACATATAACGCACAACGCATAATGCATAACGCATAACGCATAACGCATAACCCATAACGCATAACGCATAATGCACAACGCATAACGAATACAGCAAAACGCATATCGCTTAACGCATAACGGATCACGCATAACGCATAATGCACAACGCATAACGAATACCGCAAAACGCATAACGCCTAACGTATAACGCATAACGCATAACGCATAACGCATAACGTATAACGCATACCGCATAACGCATAACGCATAATGCATAACGCATAACTTATAACTCATAACTCATAACGAATATCGCATAACGCATAACGCATAACGCATAACGCATAATGTATAACGCATAAAGCATAACGCATAACGCATAACGCATAACGCATAACGCAAACGTGTAACGCCCAACGCATAACGCATAACGCATAACGAATAACGCATAACGCATAACGCATAACGCATAACGCATAACGCATAACGCATAACGAATAACGCATAACGCATAACGCATAACGCATAACGCATAACGCATGCCGCATATCGCATAACGCATAACGCATAACGCATAACGCATAAGGCATAACGTATAACGCATAACGCATAACGCAAACGTATAACGCCCAACGCATAACACATAACGCATAACGAATAACGCATAACGCATAACGCATAACGCATGACGCATATCGCATAACGCATAACGCATAATGCATAACGCATAAAGCATAACGCATAACGCATAACGCATAACGCATAACGCATAACGCATAACGCATAACGCACAACGCAAACGTATAACGCAGAACGCATAATGCATAACGCATAACGCATAACGCATAACGCATAACGCATAATGCATGACGCATAACGCATAACGCATAACGCATGACGCATATCGCATAACGCATAACGCATAATGCATAACGCATAAAGCATAACGCATAACGCATAACGCATAACACATAACGCATAACGCACAACGCAAACGTATAACGCAGAACGCATAATGCATAACGCATAACGCATAACGCATAACGCATAACGCATAACGCATAACGCATAACGCATAACGCAAAACGCATAACGCATAATGCATACCGTATAACGCATAACGCATAACGCATAACGCATAACGCATAACGCATAACGCATAACGCATAACGCATAACGCATAACGCATAACGCATAACGCATAACGCATAACGCATAACGCATAACGCATAACGCATAACGCATAACGCATAACGCAAAACGCATAACGCATAACGCATAACGCATAACGCATACCGTATAACGCATAACGCATAACGTATAACGCATAACGCATAACGCATAACGCATAACGCATAACGCATAACGCATAACGCATAACGCATAACGCATAACGCATAACGCATAACGTATAACGCATAACGCATAACGCATAACGTATAACGCATAACGCATAACGCATACCGTATAACGCATAACGCATAACGCATAACGCATAACGCATAACGCACAACGCAAACATATAACGCACAACGCATAATGCATAACGCATAACGCATAACGCATAACGCATAACCCATAACGCATAACGCATAATGCACAACTCATAACGAATAAAGCAAAACGCATAACGCTTAACGCATAACGGATCACGCATAACGCATAATGCACAACGTATAACGAATACCGCAAAACGCATAACGCATAACGCATAACGCATAACGCATAACGCATAACGCATAACGTATAACGCATACCGCATAACGCATAACGCATAACGCATAACGCATAACGCATAACTTATAACTCATAACTCATAACGAATATCGCATAACGCATAACGCATAACGCATAACGCATAACGCATAACGCATAACGCATAACGCATAACGCATAACGCATAACGCAAAACGCATAACGCATAACGCATAACGCATACCGTATAACGCATAACGCATAACGCATAACGCATATCGCATAACGCATAACGCATAACGTATAACGCATAACGCATACCGTATAACGCATAACGCATAACGCATAACGCATATCGCATAACTTATAACTCATAACTCATAACGTATATCGCATAACGCATAACGCATACCGCATAACGCATAACGCATAACGCATAACGCATAACTTATAACTCATAACTCATAACGAATATCGCATAACGCATAACGCATAACGCATAACGCATAATGTATAACGCATAAAGCATAACGCATAACGCATAACGCATAACGCATAACGCAAACGTATAACGCCCAACGCATAACGCATAACGCATAACGAATAACGCATAACGCATAACGCATAACGCATGACGCATAACGCATAACGCATAACGCATAACGCATAACGCATAACGTATAACGCATAACGCATAACGCATAACGTATAACGCATAACGCATAACGCATACCGTATAACGCATAACGCATAACGCATAATGCACAACGCAAACATATAACGCACAACGCATAATGCATAACGCATAACGCATAACGCATAACGCATAACCCATAACGCATAACGCATAATGCACAACTCATAACGAATACAGCAAAACGCATAACGCTTAACGCATAACGGATCACGCATAACGCATAATGCACAACGTATAAAGAATACCGCAAAACGCATAACGCCTAACGCATAACGCATAACGCATAACGCATAACGCATAACGTATAACGCATACCGCATAACGCATAACGCATAACGCATAAAGCATAACGCATAACTTATAACTCATAACTCATAACGAATATCGCATAACGCATAACGCATAACTCATAACGCATAATGCATAACGCATAAAGCATAACGCATAACGCATAACGCATAACGCATATCGCATAACGCATAACGCATAACGTATAACGCATAACGCATACCGTATAACGCATAACGCATAACGCATAACGCATATCGCATAACTTATAACTCATAACTCATAACGTATATCGCATAACGCATAACGCATAACACATAACGCATAATGCATAACGCATAACGCATAAAGCGTAACACATAACGCAAACCCATAAGGCATAAGGCATAACGCATAACGCATAACGCATAACCCATAACGCATAACGCATAATGCACAACGCATAACGAATACAGCAAAACGCATATCGCTTAACGCATAACGGATCACACATAACGCATAATGCACAACGCATAGCGAATACCGCAAAACGCATAACGCCTAACGTATAACGCATAACGCATAACGCATAACGCATAACGCATAACGTATAACGCATACCGCATAACGCATAACGCATAACGCATAACGCATAAGGCATAACTTATAACTCATAACTCATAACGAATATCGCATAACGCATAACGCATAACGCATAACGCATAATGTATAACGCATAAAGCATAACGCATAACGCATAACGCATAACGCATAACGCAAACGTATAACGCCCAACGCATAACGCATAACGCATAACGAATAACGCATAACGCATAACGCATAACGCATAACGCATAACGCATGACGCATATCGCATAACGCATAACGCATAACGCATAACGCATAAGGCATAACGCATAACGCATAACGCATAACGCATAACGAATAACGCATAACGCATAACGCATAACGCATAACGCATAACGCATAACGCATGACGCATATCGCATAACGCATAACGCATAACGCATAACGCATAAGGCATAACGTATAACGCATAACGCATAACGCAAACGTATAACGCCCAACGCATAACGCATAACGCATAACGAATAACGCATAACGCATAACGCATAACGCATGACGCATATCGCATAACGCATAACGCATAATGCATAACGCATAAAGCATAACGCATAACGCATAACGCATAACGCATAACGCATAACGCATAACGCATAACGCATAACGCATAACGCACAACGCAAACGTATAACGCAGAACGCATAATGCATAACGCATAACGCATAACGCATAAGGCATCACGCATAACGCATAACGCATAACGCATAACGAATAACGCATAACGCATAACGCATAACGCATAACGCATAACGCATGACGCATATCGCATAACGCATAACGCATAACGCATAACGCATAAGGCATAACGTATAACGCATAACGCATAACGCAAACGTATAACGGCCAACGCATAACGCATAACGCATAACGAATAACGCATAACGCATAACGCATAACGCATGACGCATATCGCATAACGCATAACGCATAATGCATAACGCATAAAGCATAACGCATAACGCATAACGCATAACGCATAACGCATAACGCATAACGCATAACGCATAACGCACAACGCAAACGTATAACGCAGAACGCATAATGCATAACGCATAACGCATAACGCATAACGCATAACGCATAATGCATGACGCATAACGCATAACGCATAACGCATGACGCATATCGCATAACGCATAACGCATAATGCATAACGCATAAAGCATAACGCATAACGCATAACGCATAACACATAACGCATAACGCAAAACGCAAACGTATAACGCAGAACGCATAATGCATAACGCATAACGCATAACGCATAACGCATAATGCATGACGCATAACGCATAACGCATAACGCATAACGCATAACGCATAACGTATAACGTATAACGCATACCGCATAACGCATAACGCATAACGCATAACGCATGTCGCATAATGTATAACGCATAACGCATAACGAATACAGCAAAACGCATAACGCTTAACGCATAACGGATCACGCATAACGAATAACGCATAACGCATAACGCATAACGCATAACGCATAACGCATAACGCATAACGCATAACGCATAACGCATAACGCATAACGCATGACGCATATCGCATAACGCATAACGCATAACGCATAACGCATAAGGCATAACGCATAACGCAAACGTATAACGCCAAACGCATAACGCATAACGCATAACGCATAACGCACAACGCAAACATATAACGCACAACGCATAATGCATAACGCATAACGCATAACGCATAACCCATAACGCATAACGCATAATGCACAACGCATAACGAATACAGCAAAACGCATATCGCTTAACGCATAACGGATCACGCATAACGCATAATGCACAACGCATAACGAATACCGCAAAACGCATAACGCCTAACGTATAACGCATAACGCATAACGCATAACGCATAACGTATAACGCATACCGCATAACGCATAACGCATAATGCATAACGCATAACTTATAACTCATAACTCATAACGAATATCGCATAACGCATAACGCATAACGCATAACGCATAATGTATAACGCATAAAGCATAACGCATAACGCATAACGCATAACGCATAACGCAAACGTTTAACGCCCAACGCATAACGCATAACGCATAACGAATAACGCATAACGCATAACGCATAACGCATAACGCATAACGCATAACGAATAACGCATAACGCATAACGCATAACGCATAACGCATAACGCATGCCGCATATCGCATAACGCATAACGCATAACGCATAACGCATAAGGCATAACGTATAACGCATAACGCATAACGCAAACGTATAACGCCCAACGCATAACGCATAACGCATAACGAATAACGCATAACGCATAACGCATAACGCATGACGCATATCGCATAACGCATAACGCATAATGCATAACGCATAAAGCATAACGCATAACGCATAACGCATAACGCATAACGCATAACGCATAACGCATAACGCACAACGCAAACGTATAACGCAGAACGCATAATGCATAACGCATAACGCATAACGCATAACGCATAATGCATGACGCATAACGCATAACGCATAACGCATGACGCATATCGCATAACGCATAACGCATAATGCATAACGCATAAAGCATAACGCATAACGCATAACGCATAACACATAACGCATAACGCACAACGCAAACGTATAACGCAGAACGCATAATGCATAACGCATAACGCATAACGCATAACGCATAATGCATGACGCATAACGCATAACGCATAACGCATAACGCATAACGCATAACGTATAACGTATAACGCATACCGCATACCGCATAACGCATAACGCATAACGCATAACGCATGTCGCATAATGTATAACGCATAACGCATAACGAATACAGCAAAACGCATAACGCTTAACGCATAACGGATCACGCATAACGAATAACGCATAACGCATAACGCATAACGCATAACGCATAACGCATAACGCATAACGCATAACGCATAAGGCATAACGCATAACGCATAACGCATAACGCATAACGAATAACGCATAACGCAAAACGCATAACGCATAACGCATAACGCATAACGCATGACGCATATCGCATAACGCATAACGCATAACGCATAACGCATAAGGCATAACGTATAACGCATAACGCATAACGCAAACGTATAACGCCCAACGCATAACGCATAACGCATAACGAATAACGCATAACGCATAACGCATAACGCATGACGCATATCGCATAACGCATAACGCATAATGCATAACGCATAAAGCATAACGCATAACGCATAACGCATAACGCATAACGCATAACGCATAACGCATAACGCATAACGCATAACGCACAACGCAAACGTATAACGCAGAACGCATAATGCATAACGCATAACGCATAACGCATAACGCATAACGCATAATGCATGACGCATAACGCATAACGCATAACGCATAACGCATGACGCATATCGCATAACGCATAACGCATAATGCATAACGCATAAAGCATAACGCATAACGCATAACGCATAACACATAACGCATAACGCACAACGCAAACGTATAACGCAGAACGCATAATGCATAACGCATAACGCATAACGCATAACGCATAATGCATGACGCATAACGCATAACGCATAACGCATAACGCATAACGCATAACGTATAACGTATAACGCATACCGCATAACGCATAACGCATAACGCATAACGCATGTCGCATAATGTATAACGCATAACGCATAACGAATACAGCAAAACGCATAACGCTTAACGCATAACGGATCACGCATAACGAATAACGCATAACGCATAACGCATAACGCATAACGCATAACGCATAACGCATAACGCATAACGCATAACGCATGACGCATATCGCATAACGCATAACGCATAACGCATAACGCATAAGGCATAACGCATAACGCAAACGTATAACGCCAAACGCATAACGCATAACGCATAACGCATAACGCACAACGCAAACATATAACGCACAACGCATAATGCATAACGCATAACGCATAACGCATAACCCATAACGCATAACGCATAATGCACAACGCATAACGAATACAGCAAAACGCATATCGCTTAACGCATAACGGATCACGCATAACGCATAATGCACAACGCATAACGAATACCGCAAAACGCATAACGCCTAACGTATAACGCATAACGCATAACGCATAACGCATTACGTATAACGCATACCGCATAACGCATAACGCATAATGCATAACGCATAACTTATAACTCATAACTCATAACGAATATCGCATAACGCATAACGCATAACGCATAACGCATAATGTATAACGCATAAAGCATAACGCATAACGCATAACGCATAACGCATAACGCAAACGTGTAACGCCCAACGCATAACGCATAACGCATAACGAATAACGCATAACGCATAACGCATAACGCATAACGCATAACGCATAACGCATGACGCATATCGCATAACGCATAACGCATAACGCATAACGCATAAGGCATAACGCATAACGCATAACGCATAACGCATAACGAATAACGCATAACGCATGACGCATATCGCATAACGCATAACGCATAACGCATAACGCATAAGGCATAACGCATAACGCATAATGCATAACGCATAACGAATAACGCATAACGCATAACGCATAACGCATAACGCATAATGCATGACGCATAACGCATAACGCATAACGCATAACGCAAACGTATAACGCCAAACGCATAACGCATAACGCATAACGCATAACGCACAACGCAAACATATAACGCACAACGCATAATGCATAACGCATAACGCATAACGCATAACCCATAACGCATAACGCATAATGCACAACGCATAACGAATACAGCAAAACGCATATCGCTTAACGCATAACGGATCACGCATAACGCATAATGCACAACGCATAACGAATACCGCAAAACGCATAACGCCTAACGTATAACGCATAACGCATAACGCGTAACGCATAACGTATAACGCATACCGCATAACGCATAACGCATAATGCATAACGCATAACTTATAACTCATAACTCATAACGAATATCGCATAACGCATAACGCATAACGCATAACGCATAATGTATAACGCATAACGCATACCGCATAACGTATAACGCATAACGCATAACGCATAACGTATAACGCATAACGCATAACGCATACCGTATAACGCATAACGCATAACGCATAACGCATAACGCATAACGCACAACGCAAACATATAACGCACAACGCATAATGCATAACGCATAACGCATAACGCATAACGCATAACCCATAACGCATAACGCATAATGCACAACTCATAACGAATACAGCAAAACGCATAACGCTTAACGCATAACGGATCACGCATAACGCATAATGCACAACGTATAACGAATACCGCAAAACGCATAACGCCTAACGCATAACGCATAACGCATAACGCATAACGCATAACGTATAACGCATACCGGATAACGCATAACGCATAACGCATAACGCATAACTTATAACTCATAACTCATAACGAATATCGCATAACGCATAACGCATAACTCATAACGCATAATGCATAACGCATAAAGCATAACGCATAACGCATAACGCATAACGCATATCGCATAACGCATAACGCATAACGTATAACGCATAACGCATACCGTATAACGCATAACGCATAACGCATAACGCATATCGCATAACTTATAACTCATAACTCATAACGTATATCGCATAACGCATAACGCATAACGCATAACGCATAATGCATAACGCATAACGCATAAAGCGTAACACATAACGCAAACCCATAAGGCATAAGGCATAACGCATAACGCATAACGCATAACCCATAACGCATAACGCATAATGCACAACGCATAACGAATACAGCAAAACGCATATCGCTTAACGCATAACGGATCACGCATAACGCATAATGCACAACGCATAACGAATACCGCAAAACGCATAACGCCTAACGTATAACGCATAACGCATAACGCGTAACGCATAACGTATAACGCATACCGCATAACGCATAACGCATAATGCATAACGCATAACTTATAACTCATAACTCATAACGAATATCGCATAACGCATAACGCATAACGCATAACGCATAATGTATAACGCATAACGCATACCGCATAACGTATAACGCATAACGCATAACGCATAACGTATAACGCATAACGCATAACGCATACCGTATAACGCATAACGCATAACGCATAACGCATAACGCATAACGCACAACGCAAACATATAACGCACAACGCATAATGCATAACGCATAACGCATAACGCATAACGCATAACCCATAACGCATAACGCATAATGCACAACTCATAACGAATACAGCAAAACGCATAACGCTTAACGCATAACGGATCACGCATAACGCATAATGCACAACGTATAACGAATACCGCAAAACGCATAACGCCTAACGCATAACGCATAACGCATAACGCATAACGCATAACGTATAACGCATACCGGATAACGCATAACGCATAACGCATAACGCATAACTTATAACTCATAACTCATAACGAATATCGCATAACGCATAACGCATAACTCATAACGCATAATGCATAACGCATAAAGCATAACGCATAACGCATAACGCATAACGCATATCGCATAACGCATAACGCATAACGTATAACGCATAACGCATACCGTATAACGCATAACGCATAACGCATAACGCATATCGCATAACTTATAACTCATAACTCATAACGTATATCGCATAACGCATAACGCATAACGCATAACGCATAATGCATAACGCATAACGCATAAAGCGTAACACATAACGCAAACCCATAAGGCATAAGGCATAACGCATAACGCATAACGCATAACCCATAACGCATAACGCATAATGCACAACGCATAACGAATACAGCAAAACGCATATCGCTTAACGCATAACGGATCACGCATAACGCATAATGCACAACGCATAACGAATACCGCAAAACGCATAACGCCTAACGTATAACGCATAACGCATAACGCATAACGCATAACGTATAACGCATACCGCATAACGCATAACGCATAACGCATAACGCATAACTTATAACTCATAACTCATAACGAATATCGCATAACGCATAACGCATAACGCATAACGCATAATGTATAACGCATAAAGCATAACGCATAACGCATAACGCATAACGCATAACGCAAACGTATAACGCCCAACGCATAACGCATAACGCATAACGTATAACGCATAACGCATAACGCATAACGCATAACGCATAACGCATGACGCATATCGCATAACGCATAGCGCATAACGCATAACGCATAAGGCATAACGCATAACGCATAACGCATAACGCATAACGCATAACGAATAACGCATAACGCATAACGCATAACGCATAACGCATAACGCATAACGCATGACGCATATCGCATAACGCAAACGTATAACGCCAAACGCATAACGCATAACGCATAACGCATAACGCATAACGCACAACGCAAACATATAACGCACAACGCATAATGCATAACGCATAACGCATAACGCATAACCCATAACGCATAACGCATAATGCACAACGCATAACGAATACAGCAAAACGCATATCGCTTAACGCATAAGGGATCACGCATAACGCATAACGCATAACGTATAACGCATACCGCATAACGCATAACGCATAACGCATAACGCATAACTTATAACTCATAACTCATAACGAATATCGCATAACGCATAACGCATAACGCATAACGCATAATGTATAACGCATAAAGCATAACGCATAACGCATAACGCATAACGCATAACGCAAACGTATAACGCCCAACGCATAACGCATAACGCATAACGTATAACGCATAACGCATAACGCATAACGCATAACGCATAACGCATGACGCATATCGCATAACGCATAGCGCATAACGCATAACGCATAAGGCATAACGCATAACGCATAACGCATAACGCATAACGAATAACGCATAACGCATAACGCATAACGCATAACGCATAACGCATAACGCATGACGCATATCGCATAACGCAAACGTATAACGCCAAACGCATAACGCATAACGCATAACGCATAACGCATAACGCACAACGCAAACATATAACGCACAACGCATAATGCATAACGCATAACGCATAACGCATAACCCATAACGCATAACGCATAATGCACAACGCATAACGAATACAGCAAAACGCATATCGCTTAACGCATAAGGGATCACGCATAACGCATAATGCACAACGCATAACGAATACCGCAAAACGCATAACGCCTAACGTATAACGCATAACGCATAACGCATAACGCATAACGTATAACGCATACCGCATAACGCATAACGCATAATGCATAACGCATAACTTATAAATCATAACTCATAACGAATATCGCATAACGCATAACGCATAACGCATAACGCATAATGTATAACGCATAACGCATAACGTATAACGCATAACGCATAACGTATAACGCATAACGCATAACGCATAACGCATAATGTATAACGCATAACGCATAATGCATAACGCATAACGCATAACGCATAACGCATAACCCATAACGCATAACGCATAATGCACAACTCATAACGAATACAGCAAAACGCATAACGCTTAAATCATAACGGATCACGCATAACGCATAATGCACAACGTATAACGAATACCGCAAAACGCATAACGCCTAACGCATAACGCATAACGCATAACGCATAACGCATAACGTATAACGCATACCGCATAACGCATAACGCATAACGCATAACGCATAACTTATAACTCATAACTCATAACGAATATCGCATAACGCATAACGCATAACTCATAACGCATAATGCATAACGCATAAAGCATAACGCATAACGCATAACGCATAACGCATATCGCATAACGCATAACGCATAACGTATAACGCATAACGCATACCGTATAACGCATAACGCATAACGCATAACGCATATCGCATAACTTATAACTCATAACTCATAACGTATATCGCATAACGCATAACGCATAACGCATAACGCATAACGCATAACGCATAACCCATAACGCATAACGCATAATGCACAACGCATAACGAATACAGCAAAACGCATATCGCTTAACGCATAACGGATCACGCATAACGCATAATGCACAACGCATAACGAATACCGCAAAACGCATAACGCCTAACGTATAACGCATAACGCATAACGCATAACGCATAACGCATAACGTATAACGCATACCGCATAACGCATAACGCATAACGCATAACGCATAACTTATAACTCATAACTCATAACGAATATCGCATAACGCATAACGCATAACGCATAACGCATAATGTATAACGCATAAAGCATAACGCATAACGCATAACGCATAACGCATAACGCAAACGTATAACGCCCAACGCATAACGCATAACGCATAACGAATAACGCATAACGCATAACGCATAACGCATAACGCATAACGCATAACGCATGACGCATATCGCATAACGCATAACGCATAACGCATAACGCATAAGGCATAACGCATAACGCATAACGCATAACGCATAACGAATAACGCATAACGCATAACGCATAACGCATAACGCATAACGCATAACGCATGACGCATATCGCATAACGCATAACGCATAACGCATAACGCATAAGGCATAACGTATAACGCATAACGCATAACGCAAACGTATAACGCCCAACGCATAACGCATAACGCATAACGAATAACGCATAACGCATAACGCATAACGCATAACGCATAACGCATAACGCATAATGCATAACGCATAAAGCATAACGCATAACGCATAACGCATAACGCATAACGCATAACGCATAACGCACAACGCAAACGTATAACGCAGAACGCATAATGCATAACGCATAACGCATAACGCATAACGCATAATGCATGACGCATAACGCATAACGCATAACGCATGACGCATATCGCATAACGCATAACGCATAATGCATAACGCATAAAGCATAACGCATAACGCATAACGCATAACACATAACGCATAACGCACAACGCAAACGTATAACGCAGAACGCATAATGCATAACGCATAACGCATAACGCATAACGCATAATGCATGACGCATAACGCATAACGCATAACGCATAACGCATAACGCATAACGTATAACGTATAACGCATACCGCATAACAAATAACGCATAACGCATAACGCATGTCGCATAATGTATAACGCATAACGCATAACGAATACAGCAAAACGCATAACGCTTAACGCATAACGGATCACGCATAACGAATAACGCATAACGCATAACGCATAACGCATAACGCATAACGCATAACGCATAACGCATAACGCATAACGCATAACGCATAAGGCACAACGCATAACGCATAACGCATAACGCATAACGAATAACGCATAACGCATAACGCATAACGCATAACGCATAACGCATAACGCATAACGCATGACGCATATCGCATAACGCATAACGCATAACGCATAACGCATAAGGCATAACGTATAACGCATAACGCATAACGCAAACGTATGACGCCCAACGCATAACGCATAACGCATAACGAATAACGCATAACGCATAACGCATAACGCATGACGCATATCGCATAACGCATAACGCATAATGCATAACGCATAAAGCATAACGCATAACGCATAACGCATAACGCATAACGCATAACGCATAACGCATAACGCATAACGCACAACGCAAACGTATAACGCAGAACGCATAATGCATAACGCATAACGCATAACGCATAACGCATAACGCATAATGCATGACGCATAACGCATAACGCATAACGCATGACGCATATCGCATAACGCATAACGCATAACGCATAATGCATAACGCATAAAGCATAACGCATAACGCATAACGCATAACACATAACGCATAACGCACAACGCAAACGTATAACGCAGAACGCATAATGCATAACGCATAACGCATAACGCATAACGCATAATGCATGACGCATAACGCATAACGCATAACGCATAACGCATAACGCATAACGTATAACGTATAACGCATACCGCATAACGCATAACGCATAACGCATAACGCATGTCGCATAATGTATAACGCATAACGCATAACGAATACAGCAAAACGCATAACGCTTAACGCATAACGGATCACGCATAACGAATAACGCATAACGCATAACGCATAACGCATAACGCATAACGCATAACGCATAATGCATGACGCATATCGCATAACGCATAACGCATAACGCATAACGCATAAGGCATAACGCATAACGCATAACGCATAACGCAAACGTATAACGCCCAACGCATAACGCATAACGCATGATGCATATCGCATAACGCATAACGCATAATGCATAACGCATGAAGCATAACGCATAACGCATAACGCATAACGCATAACGCATAACGCATAATGCATAACGCACAACGCAAACGTATAACGCAGAACGCATAACGCATAACGCCCAACGCATAACGCATAACGCATAACGAATAACGCATAACGCATAACGCATAACGCATGACGCATATCGCATAACGCATAACGCATAATGCATAACGCATAAAGCATAACGCATAACGCATAACGCATAACGCATAACGCACAACGCAAACGTATAACGCAGAACGCATAATGCATAACGCATAACGCATAACGCATAACGCATAATGCATGACGCATAACGCATAACGCATAACGCATGACGCATATTGCATAACGCATAACGCATAATGCATAACGCATAACGCATAACGCACAACGCAAACGTATAACGCAGAACGCATAATGCATAACGCATAACGCATAACGCATAACGCATAATGCATGACGCATAACGCATAACGCATAACGCATGACGCATATTGCATAACGCATAACGCATAATGCATAACGCATAAAGCATAACGCATAACGCATAACGCATAACGCATAACGCATAACGCATAACGCACAACGCAAACGTATAACGCAGAACGCATAACGAATAACGCATAACGCATAACGCATAACGCATAACGCATGACGCATATCGCATAACGCCTAACGCATAATGCATAACGCATAAAGCATAACGCATAACGCATAACGCATAACGCATAACGCATAACGCATAACGCACAACGCAAACGTATAACGCAGAACGCATAATGCATAACGCATAACGCATAACGCATAACGCATAATGCATGACGCATAACGCATAACGCATAACGCATAACGCATGACGCATATCGCATAACGCATAACGCATAATGCATAACGCATAAAGCATAACGCATAACGCATAACGCATAACGCATAACGCATAACGTATAACGCATAATGCACAACGCATAATGAATACAGCAAAACGCATAACGCTTAACGCATAGCGGATCACGCATAACGGATCACGCATAACGCTTAACGCATAACGTATAACTGATAATGCATAACGCATAAAGCATAACGTATAACGCCCAACGCATAACGCATAACGCATAACGAATAACGCATAACGCATAACGTATAACGCATGACGCATATCGCATAACGCGTAACGCATAATGCAGAACGCATAAAGCGTAACGCATAACGCATAACGCATAACGCATAACGCATAACGCATAACGCATAACGCATAACGCATAACGAATAACGCATACCGCATAACGCATAACGCATAACGCATAACGCATAACGCATAACGCATAACGAATAACGCATAACTCATAACGCATAACGCATAACGCATAACGCATAACGCATGACGCATATCGCATAACGCATAACGCATAATGCATAACGCATAAAGCGTAACGCATAACGCAAACCCATAAGGCATAAGGCATAACGCATAACGCATAACGCATAATGCATAACGCATAACGCATAACGCATAACGCATCAGGCATAACGCATAACGTATAACGTATAACGCATACCGTATAACGCATAACGCATAACGCATAACGCATAACGCATAACACATATCGCATAACGTATAACGCATGACGCATAACGCATAACACATAACACATAACGCATAATGCACAACGCATAACGTATACAGCAAAACGCATAACGCTTAACGCATAACGGGTCACGCATAACGCATAATGCACAACGCATAACGAATACCGCAAAACGCATAACGCCTAACGCATAACGGATCACGCATAACGCTTAACGCATAACGTATAACTCATAATGCACAACGCATAACGCATAACGCATAACGCATAACGCATAACGCAAACGTATAACGCCCAACGCATAACGCATAACGCATAACGAATAACGCATAACGCATAACGCATAACGCATAACGCATAACGCATAACGCATGACGCATATCGCATAACGCATAACGCATAACGCATAACGCATAACGTATAACTCATAATGCATAACGCATAAAGCATAACGCATAACGCATAACGCATAACGAATAACGCATAACGCATAACGCATAACGCATAACGCATAACGCATAACGCATAACTTATAAATCATAACTCATAACGAATATCGCATAACGCATAACGCATAACGCATAACGCATAATGCATAACGCATAAAGCATAACGCATAACGCATAACGCATAACGCATAACGCCCAACGCATAACGCATAACGCATAACGAATAACGCATAACGCATAACGCATAACGCATAACGCATAACGCACAACGCAAACGTATAACGCAGAACGCATAATGCATAACGCATAACGCATAACGCATAACGCATAACGCATAACGCAAACGTATAACGCCCAACGCATAACGCATAACGCATAACGAATAACGCATAACGCATAACGCATAACGCATAACGCATAACGCATAACGCATGACGCATATCGCATAACGCATAACGCATAACGCATAACGCATAACGTATAACTCATAATGCATAACGCATAAAGCATAACGCATAACGCATAACGCATAACGAATAACGCATAACGCATAACGCATAACGCATAACGCATAATGCATAACGCATAAAGCATAACGCATAACGCATAACGCATAACGCATAACGCCCAACGCATAACGCATAACGCATAACGAATAACGCATAACGCATAACGCATAACGCATGACGCATATCGCATAACGCATAACGCATAATGCATAACGCATAAAGCATAACGCATAACGCATAACGCATAACGCATAACGCATAACGCACAACGCAAACGTATAACGCAGAACGCATAATGCATAACGCATAACGCATAACGCATAACGCATAATGCATGACGCATAACGCATAACGCATAACGCATGACGCATATTGCATAACGCATAACGCATAATGCATAACGCATAAAGCATAACGCATAACGCATAACGCATAACGCACAACGCAAACGTATAACGCAGAACGCATAATGCATAACGCATAACGCATAACGCATAATGCATGACGCATAACGCATAACGAATACAGCAAAACGCATAACGCATAACGCATAACGCATAACGCATAACGCATAACGCATAACGCATAACGCACAACGCAAACGTATAACGCAGAACGCATAAAGCATAACGCATAACGCATAACGCATAACGAATAACGCATAACGCATAACGCATAACGCATAACGCATAACGCATAACTTATAAATCATAACTCATAACGAATATCGCATAACGCATAACGCATAACGCATAACGCATAATGCATAACGCATAAAGCATAACGCATAACGCATAACGCATAACGCATAACGCATAACGCATAACGCATAACGCATAACTTATAACTCATAACTCATAACGAATATCGCATAACGCATAACGCATAACGCATAACGCATAACGCATAATGCATAACGCATAAAGCATAACGCATAACGCATAACGCATAACGAATAACGCATAACGCATAACGCATAACGCATAACGCATAACGCATAACGCATAACTTATAAATCATAACTCATAACGAATATCGCATAACGCATAACGCATAACGCATAACGCATAATGCATAACGCATAAAGCATAACGCATAACGCATAACGCATAACGCATAACGCATAACGTATAACGCATAATGCACAACGCATAACGAATACAGCAAAACGCATAACGCTTGACGCATAACGGATCACGCATAACGGATCACGCATAACGCTTAACGCATAACGTATAACTGATAATGCATAACGCATAATGCATGACGCATAACGCATAACGAATACAGCAAAACGCATAACGCTTAACGCATAATGCATAACGCATAACGCATAACGCATAACGCATAACACATAACGCATAACGCATAATGCACAACGCATAACGAATACAGCAAAACGCATAACGCTTGACGCATAACGGATCACGCATAACGGATCACGCATAACGCTTAACGCATAACGTATAACTGATAATGCATAACGCATAAAGCATAACGCATAACGCATAACGCATAACGCATAACGCATAACGCATAACGCATAACGCATAACGCATAACGCATAACGCATAACGCATAACGCATAACTTATAAATCATAACTCATAACGAATATCGCATAACGCATAACGCATAACGCATAACGCATAATGCATAACGCATAAAGCATAACGCATAACGCATAACGCATAACGCATAACGCATAACTTATAAATCATAACTCATAACGAATATCGCATAACGCATAACGCATAACGCATAACGCATAATGCATAACGCATAACGAATACAGCAAAACGCATAACGCTTAACGCATAACGGATCACGCATAACGGATCACGCATAACGCTTAACGCATAACGTATAACTGATAATGCATAACGCATAAAGCATAACGCATAACGCATAACGCATAACGCATAACGCATAACGCATAACACATAACGCATAACGCATAATGCACAACGCATAACGAATACAGCAAAACGCATAACGCTTAACGCATAACGGATCACGCATAACGGATCACGCATAACGCTTAACGCATAACGTATAACTGATAATGCATAACGCATAAAGCATAACGCATAACGCATAACGCATAACGAATAACGCATAACGCATAACGCATAACGCATAACGCATAACGCATAACGCATAACTTATAAATCATAACTCATAACGAATATCGCATAACGCATAACGTATAACGCATAACGCATAATGCATAACGCATAAAGCATAACGCATAACGCATAACGCATAACTCATAACTCATAACGAATATCGCATAACGCATAACGCATAACGCATAACGCATAATGCATAACGCATAAAGCATAACGCATAACGCATAACGCATAACGCATAACACAAACGTATAACGCCCAACGCATAACGCATAACGCATGACGAATAACGCATAACGCATAACGTATAACGCATGACGCATATCGCATAACGCGTAACGCATAATGCAGAACGCATAAAGCGTAACGCATAACGCATAACGCATAACGCATAACGCATAACGCATAACGCATAACGCATAACGCATAACGCATAACGCATAAAGCATAACGCATAACGCATAACTCATAACTCATAACGAATATCGCATAACGCATAACGCATAACGCATAACGCATAATGCATAACGCATAAAGCATAACGCATAACGCATAACGCATAACGCATAACACAAACGTATAACGCCCAACGCATAACGCATAACGCATAACGAATAACGCATAACGCATAACGCATAACGCATAACGCATAACGCATAATGCATAACGCATAAAGCATAACGCATAACGCATAACGCATAACGCATAACGCATAACGCATAACGCATAACGCATAACGCATAACGCATAACGCATAACTCATAACTCATAACGAATATCGCATAACGCATAACGCATAACGCATAACGCATAATGCATAACGCATAAAGCATAACGCATAACGCATAACGCATAACGAATAACGCATAACGCATAACGCATAACGCATAACGCATAACGCATAACTTATAAATCATAACTCATAACGAATATCGCATAACGCATAACGCATAACGCATAATGCATAACGCATAAAGCATAACGCATAACGCATAACGCATAACGCATAACGCATAACGTATAACGCATAATGCACAACGCATAACGAATACAGCAAAACGCATAACGCTTAACGCATAACGGATCACGCATAACGGATCACGCATAACGCTTAACGCATAACGTATAACTGATAATGCATAACGCATAAAGCATAACGCATAACGCATAACGCATAACGCATAACGCATAACACATGACGCATAACGCATAATGCACAACGCATAACGAATACAGCAAAACGCATAACGCTTAACGCATAACGGATCACGCATAACGGATCACGCATAACGCTTAACGCATAACGTATAACTGATAATGCATAACGCATAAAGCATAACGCATAACGCATAACGCATAACGAATAACGCATAACGCATAACGCATAACGCATAACGCATAACGCATAACGCATAATGCATAACGCATAAAGCATAACGCATAACGCATAACGCATAACGCATAACACAAACGTATAACGCCCAACGCATAACGCATAACGCATAACGAATAACGCATAACGCATAACGCATAACGCATAACGCATAATGCATAACGCATAAAGCATAACGCATAACGCATAACGCATAACGCATAACGCATAACGCATAACGCATAACGCATAACGCATAACTCATAACTCATAACGAATATCGCATAACGCATAACGCATAACGCATAACGCATAATGCATAACGCATAAAGCATAACGCATAACGCATAACGCATAACGCATAACGCATAACGAATAACGCATAACGCATAACGCATAACGCATAACGCATAACGCATAACGCATAATGCATAACGCATAAAGCATAACGCATAACGCATAACGCATAACGCATAACACAAACGTATAACGCCCAACGCATAACGCATAACGCATAACGAATAACGCATAACGCATAACGCATAACGCATAACGCATAATGCATAACGCATAAAGCATAACGCATAACGCATAACGCATAACGCATAACGCATAACGCATAACGCATAACGCATAACGCATAAATCATAACTCATAACGAATATCGCATAACGCATAACGCATAACGCATAACGCATAATGCATAACGCATAAAGCATAACGCATAACGCATAACGCATAACGCATAACGCCCAACGCATAACGCATAACGCATAACGAATAACGCATAACGCATAACGCATAACGCATAACGCATAACGCACAACGCAAACGTATAACGCAGAACGCATAATGCATAACGCATAACGCATAACGCATAACGCATAACGCATGACGCATATCGCATAACGCATAACGCATAACGCATAACGCATAACGTATAACTCATAATGCATAACGCATAAAGCATAACGCATAACGCATAACGCATAACGAATAACGCATAACGCATAACGCATAACGCATAACGCATAATGCATAACGCATAAAGCATAACGCATAACGCATAACGCATAACGCATAACGCCCAACGCATAACGCATAACGCATAACGAATAACGCATAACGCATAACGCATAACGCATGACGCATATCGCATAACGCATAACGCATAATGCATAACGCATAAAGCATAACGCATAACGCATAACGCATAACGCATAACGCATAACGCACAACGCAAACGTATAACGCAGAACGCATAATGCATAACGCATAACGCATAACGCATAACGCATAATGCATGACGCATAACGCATAACGCATAACGCATGACGCATATTGCATAACGCATAACGCATAATGCATAACGCATAAAGCATAACGCATAACGCATAACGCATAACGCATAACGCATAACGCATAACGCATAACGCACAACGCAAACGTATAACGCAGAACGCATAATGCATAACGCATAACGCATAACGCATAATGCATGACGCATAACGCATAACGAATACAGCAAAACGCATAACGCTTAACGCATAACGGATCACGCATAACGGATCACGCATAACGCTTAACGCATAACGTATAACTCATAATGCATAACGCATAAAGCATAACGCATAACGCATAACGCATAACGAATAACGCATAACGCATAACGCATAACGCATAACGCATAACGCATAACTTATAAATCATAACTCATAACGAATATCGCATAACGCATAACGCATAACGCATAACGCATAATGCATAACGCATAACGCATAACGCATAACGCATAACGCATAACGCATAACGCATAACGCATAACGCATAACGCATAACTTATAACTCATAACTCATAACGAATATCGCATAACGCATAACGCATAACGCATAACGCATAACGCATAATGCATAACGCATAAAGCATAACGCATAACGCATAACGCATAACGAATAACGCATAACGCATAACGCATAACGCATAACGCATAACGCATAACGCATAACTTATAAATCATAACTCATAACGAATATCGCATAACGCATAACGCATAACGCATAACGCATAATGCATAACGCATAAAGCATAACGCATAACGCATAACGCATAACGCATAACGCATAACGTATAACGCATAATGCACAACGCATAACGAATACAGCAAAACGCATAACGCTTGACGCATAACGGATCACGCATAACGGATCACGCATAACGCTTAACGCATAACGTATAACTGATAATGCATAACGCATAATGCATGACGCATAACGCATAACGAATACAGCAAAACGCATAACGCTTAACGCATAATGCATAACGCATAACGCATAACGCATAACGCATAACACATAACGCATAACGCATAATGCACAACGCATAACGAATACAGCAAAACGCATAACGCTTGACGCATAACGGATCACGCATAACGGATCACGCATAACGCTTAACGCATAACGTATAACTGATAATGCATAACGCATAAAGCATAACGCATAACGCATAACGCATAACGAATAACGCATAACGCATAACGCATAACGCATAACGCATAACGCATAACGCATAACGCATAACGCATAACTTATAAATCATAACTCATAACGAATATCGCATAACGCATAACGCATAACGCATAACGCATAATGCATAACGCATAAAGCATAACGCATAACGCATAACGCATAACGCATAACGCATAACTTATAAATCATAACTCATAACGAATATCGCATAACGCATAACGCATAACGCATAACGCATAATGCATAACGCATAACGAATACAGCAAAACGCATAACGCTTAACGCATAACGGATCACGCATAACGGATCACGCATAACGCTTAACGCATAACGTATAACTGATAATGCATAACGCATAAAGCATAACGCATAACGCATAACGCATAACGCATAACGCATAACGCATAACACATAACGCATAACGCATAATGCACAACGCATAACGAATACAGCAAAACGCATAACGCTTAACGCATAACGGATCACGCATAACGGATCACGCATAACGCTTAACGCATAACGTATAACTGATAATGCATAACGCATAAAGCATAACGCATAACGCATAACGCATAACGAATAACGCATAACGCATAACGCATAACGCATAACGCATAACGCATAACGCATAACTTATAAATCATAACTCATAACGAATATCGCATAACGCATAACGTATAACGCATAACGCATAATGCATAACGCATAAAGCATAACGCATAACGCATAACGCATAACTCATAACTCATAACGAATATCGCATAACGCATAACGCATAACGCATAACGCATAACGCATAACGCATAAAGCATAACGCATAACGCATAACGCATAACGCATAACACAAACGTATAACGCCCAACGCATAACGCATAACGCATGACGAATAACGCATAACGCATAACGTATAACGCATGACGCATATCGCATAACGCGTAACGCATAATGCAGAACGCATAAAGCGTAACGCATAACGCATAACGCATAACGCATAACGCATAACGCATAACGCATAACGCATAACGCATAACGCATAAAGCATAACGCATAACGCATAACTCATAACTCATAACGAATATCGCATAACGCATAACGCATAACGCATAACGCATAATGCATAACACATAAAGCATAACGCATAACGCATAACGCATAACGCATAACACAAACGTATAACGCCCAACGCATAACGCATAACGCATAACGAATAACGCATAACGCATAACGCATAACGCATAACGCATAACGCATAATGCATAACGCATAAAGCATAACGCATAACGCATAACGCATAACGCATAACGCATAACGCATAACGCATAACGCATAACGCATAACGCATAACGCATAACTCATAACTCATAACGAATATCGCATAACGCATAACGCATAACGCATAACGCATAATGCATAACGCATAAAGCATAACGCATAACGCATAACGCATAACGAATAACGCATAACGCATAACGCATAACGCATAACGCATAACGCATAACTTATAAATCATAACTCATAACGAATATCGCATAACGCATAACGCATAACGCATAACGCATAACGCATAAAGCATAACGCATAACGCATAACGCATAACGCATAACGCATAACGTATAACGCATAATGCACAACGCATAACGAATACAGCAAAACGCATAACGCTTAACGCATAACGGATCACGCATAACGGATCACGCATAACGCTTAACGCATAACGTATAACTGATAATGCATAACGCATAAAGCATAACGCATAACGCATAACGCATAACGCATAACGCATAACACATGACGCATAACGCATAATGCACAACGCATAACGAATACAGCAAAACGCATAACGCTTAACGCATAACGGATCACGCATAACGGATCACGCATAACGCTTAACGCATAACGTATAACTGATAATGCATAACGCATAAAGCATAACGCATAACGCATAACGCATAACGCATAACGCATAACGCATAACGCATAACGCATAACGCATAACGCATAACGCATAATGCATAACGCATAAAGCATAACGCATAACGCATAACGCATAACGCATAACACAAACGTATAACGCCCAACGCATAACGCATAACGCATAACGAATAACGCATAACGCATAACGCATAACGCATAACGCATAATGCATAACGCATAAAGCATAACGCATAACGCATAACGCATAACGCATAACGCATAACGCATAACGCATAACGCATAACGCATAACTCATAACTCATAACGAATATCGCATAACGCATAACGCATAACGCATAACGCATAATGCATAACGCATAAAGCATAACGCATAACGCATAACGCATAACGCATAACGCATAACGAATAACGCATAACGCATAACGCATAACGCATAACGCATAACGCATAACGCATAATGCATAACGCATAAAGCATAACGCATAACGCATAACGCATAACGCATAACACAAACGTATAACGCCCAACGCATAACGCATAACGCATAACGAATAACGCATAACGCATAACGCATAACGCATAACGCATAATGCATAACGCATAAAGCATAACGCATAACGCATAACGCATAACGCATAACGCATAACGCATAACGCATAACGCATAACGCATAAATCATAACTCATAACGAATATCGCATAACGCATAACGCATAACGCATAACGCATAACGTATAACGCTGTGACGTTGCATTTCTGCCAACGTCCCACGAAATGAATTATCGAAAGACCGGGTCGTTCTCCGCCGCCGGAAAAGCGGAGCGAATTGTGGCGAGCGCTCTCCCTGGGCACAACCGAGACATGTGGGCGACATTTCATATTTTGAGCATCGCGCCAATTTGCGCGACGCAAGTTTGCAGGACCGCCACCGGGTCCCGAGAGGACCCTGGACACTTCTACCAACGGGAAAATCGAACGAGAGAGGGTCCGGTGAAAAGACCGAGTTGCGGAGGGATCGACCTAGCCCAGGACGGACAACCTGGAAGCGCCGCCAAGGAGCAGAACCGGCCAAAATATATTTCGGCTACCTTGACGTCGCCTCAACCGGCAAGCAACCCGGCTCGCTACCGGATTGGCCAGTGCCGATCGCCTCGAGGAGAAGCGGCAAATCACCAGCCACCGTTGCCGGAGAAGCCGCCAATCACCGGACACCAGGGACCGTCGCGCGAAGCGAGGCCATTGCCGAAACTCGTAACGGGATAGGCTACGCGTGCCGCGGGGAAAAGCGAGCGGAAAGGGGGGACGCTTCACTTCCGCGTTCCCGAGTCAACGCGTGCGAAATCACTTCTTCGTTGGCCATTGTCGCGATACGTTATACTTTTCTTGTTGCGATCTAATATTGTACTTTGCGACGCACGCTGCCGGACGACCGCAAATCAGGCTCCTGCGGACCTTGCGAACACCTTTTGGTAAGCTTTAGTCGAATCTTATATCGTATATTGAAGTGATTTCTATTTCGCGTTGGCTCGGTTGGCGTAACGGGTTCGCGATCGTGTCGCGGAAATTCGACGTGCTTTGCGGCTGCCGGCTGCAGCCAGTCCGCGAGCGCATCCATCGGTCGAGCGACGGACGTGCGGGGAAATATTTTGCGGGTGCAGAGCGCCATTTGGTTGTAATTTAGCGAGGATCCGCGCGTCGTCGTATTTTCACGCTAACCTCGTGTCGTTCCACGGTGGGACGCCGCCACGTGCTCGCGTCGTATCTTCGCGATTTGTTCTGCCGACGAGAAGTCCATTGTAACGCGTATTCCATCAGAATCCGGGCGTGAAACGCGTAGATCGCGCACGCGAACGTTAAGACCACGTGCTGCCGGATTCGACGCGATTTAGAGGAAGTCCAAAGGGACAAGGCGCGGGCGATTTCCATCCGTCGCCGAAGAATTGTAACGCGCCGGTTAACTTCGCCTTCGCTGCCGGTACCGGCCGGCAGCGCGATTATACCAGCTATCGCCAATAAATTCATGTTAACCAATTCCCGAGAGTGTTGATTTCGTGAGAAACCTTCCCGCCGCGGGGAATGCTTCGTATCCGCCCCGCGTAGAATCCTGGACCCGTTCGCGGAAATCCTACATCTGTTGCCGGTTGTCGTAAGCGTATTTTTCGCGTGGCACCTTCTGTGCCTGGCGCCCGAATATTCGCGAGATTTTTAGAATCATCGGTAAGCTTGCGAACAACTTTTGTCCCGGGTGGACCGCGTTTCGTGCAGCCGAACGCGGCCCGGCTTTCGAGCTTGTAAATACCCGGTGTCGTCAAAGTTTCCGCCCTTCTGGCGGTAGCGGATTGAAGACGACGTGACAACGCATAATGCACAACGCATAACGAATACAGCAAAACGCATAACGCTTAACGCATAACGGATCACGCATAACGGATCACGCATAACGCTTAACGCATAACGTATAACTGATAATGCATAACGCATAAAGCATAACGCATAACGCATAACGCATAACGAATAACGCATAACGCATAACGCATAACGCATAACGCATAACGCATAACTTATAAATCATAACTCATAACGAATATCGCATAACGCATAACGCATAACGCATAATGCATAACGCATAAAGCATAACGCATAACGCATAACGCATAACGCATAACGCATAACGTATAACGCATAATGCACAACGCATAACGAATACAGCAAAACGCATAACGCTTAACGCATAACGGATCACGCATAACGGATCACGCATAACGCTTAACGCATAACGTATAACTGATAATGCATAACGCATAAAGCATAACGCATAACGCATAACGCATAACGCATAATGCATAACACATGACGCATAACGCATAATGCACAACGCATAACGAATACAGCAAAACGCATAACGCTTAACGCATAACGGATCACGCATAACGGATCACGCATAACGCTTAACGCATAACGTATAACTGATAATGCATAACGCATAAAGCATAACGCATAACGCATAACGCATAACGAATAACGCATAACGCATAACGCATAACGCATAACGCATAACGCATAACGCATAACGCATAACTTATAAATCATAACTCATAACGAATATCGCATAACGCATAACGCATAACGCATAACGCATAATGCATAACGCATAAAGCATAACGCATAACGCATAACTCATAACTCATAACGAATATCGCATAACGCATAACGCATAACGCATAACGCATAACGCATAATGCATAACGCATAAAGCATAACGCATAACGCATAACGCATAACGCATAACACAAACGTATAACGCCCAACGCATAACGCATAACGCATAACGAATAACGCATAACGCATAACGTATAACGCATGACGCATATCGCATAACGCGTAACGCATAATGCAGAACTCATAAAGCGTAACGCATAACGCATAACGCATAACGAATAACGCATATCGCATAACGCATAACGCATAACGCATAACGCATAACGCATAATGCATAACGCATAAAGCATAACGCATGACGCATATCGCATAACGCATAACGCATAATGCATAACGCATAAAGCATAACGCATAACGCATAACGCATAACGCATAACGCATAACGCACAACGCAAACGTATAACGCAGAACGCATAATGCATAACGCATAACGCATAACGCATAACGCATAATACATGACGCATAACGCATAACGCATAACGCATGACGCATATTGCATAACGCATAACGTATAATGCATAACGCATAAAGCATAACGCAAAACGCATAACGCATAACGCATAACGCACAACGCAAACGTATAACGCAGAACGCATAATGCATAACGCATAACGCATAACGCATAATGCATGACGCATAACGCATAACGAATACAGCAAAACGCATAACGCTTAACGCATAACGGATCACGCATAACGGATCACGCATAACGCTTAACGCATAACGTATAACTCATAATGCATAACGCATAAAGCATAACGCATAACGCATAACGCATAACGAATAACACATAACGCATAACGCATAACGCATAACGCATAACGCATAACTTATAAATCATAACTCATAACGTATATCGCATAACGCATAACGCATAACGCATAACGCATAATGCATAACGCATAAAGCATAACGCATAACGCATAACGCATAACGCATAACGCATAACGCATAACGCATAACGCATAACGCATAACGCATGACGCATAACGCATAACTTATAACTCATAACTCATAACGAATATCGCATAACGCATAACGCATAACGCATAACGCATAACGCATAACGCATAATGCATAACGCATAAAGCATAACGCATAACGCATAACGCATAACGAATAACGCATAACGCATAACGCATAACGCATAATGCATAACGCATAAAGCATAACGCATAACGCATAACGCATAACGCATAACGCATAACGTATAACGCATAATGCACAACGCATAACGAATACAGCAAAACGCATAACGCTTAACGCATAACGGATCACGCATAACGGATCACGCATAACGGATCACGCATAACGCTTAACGCATAACGTATAACTGATAATGCATAACGCATAAAGCATAACGCATAACGCATAACGCATAACGCATAACGCATAACACATAACGCATAACGCATAATGCACAACGCATAACGAATACAGCAAAACGCATAACGCTTAACGCATAACGGATCACGCATAACGGATCACGCATAACGCTTAACGCATAACGTATAACTGATAATGCATAACGCATAAAGCATAACGCATAACGCATAACGCATAACGAATAACGCATAACGCAAACGTATAACGCAGAACGCATAATGCATAACGCATAACGCATAACGCATAATGCATGACGCATAACGCATAACGAATACAGCAAAACGCATAACGCTTAACGCATAACGGATCACGCATAACGGATCACGCATAACGCTTAACGCATAACGTATAACTCATAATGCATAACGCATAAAGCATAACGCATAACGCATAACGCATAACGAATAACACATAACGCATAACGCATAACGCATAACGCATAACGCATAACTTATAAATCATAACTCATAACGTATATCGCATAACGCATAACGCATAACGCATAACGCATAACGCATAATGCATAACGCATAAAGCATAACGCATAACGCATAACGCATAACGCATAACGCATAATGCATAACGCATAACGCATAACGCATAACGCATAATGCATGACGCATAACGCATAACGCATAACGCATGACGCATATTGCATAACGCATAACGTATAATGCATAACGCATAAAGCATAACGCATAACGCATAACGCATAACGCACAACGCAAACGTATAACGCAGAACGCATAATGCATAACGCATAACGCATAACGCATAATGCATGACGCATAACGCATAACGAATACAGCAAAACGCATAACGCTTAACGCATAACGGATCACGCATAACGGATCACGCATAACGCTTAACGCATAACGTATAACTCATAATGCATAACGCATAAAGCATAACGCATAACGCATAACGCATAACGAATAACACATAACGCATAACGCATAACGCATAACGCATAACGCATAACTTATAAATCATAACTCATAACGTATATCGCATAACGCATAACGCATAACGCATAACGCATAACGCATAATGCATAACGCATAAAGCATAACGCATAACGCATAACGCATAACGCATAACGCATAACGCATAACGCATAACGCATAACGCATAACGCATAACGCATGACGCATAACGCATAACTTATAACTCATAACTCATAACGAATATCGCATAACGCATAACGCATAACGCATAACGCATAACGCATAATGCATAACGCATAAAGCATAACGCATAACGCATAACGCATAACGAATAACGCATAACGCATAACGCATAACGCATAACGCATAACTTATAAATCATAACTCATAACGAATATCGCATAACGCATAACGCATAACGCATAACGCATAATGCATAACGCATAAAGCATAACGCATAACGCATAACGCATAACGCATAACGCATAACGCATAACGCATAATGCATAACGCATAAAGCATAACGCATAACGCATAACGCATAACGCATAACGCATAACGTATAACGCATAATGCACAACGCATAACGAATACAGCAAAACGCATAACGCTTAACGCATAACGGATCACGCATAACGGATCACGCATAACGGATCACGCATAACGCTTAACGCATAACGTATAACTGATAATGCATAACGCATAAAGCATAACGCATAACGCATAACGCATAACGCATAACGCATAACGCATAACGCATAACGCATAATGCACAACGCATAACGAATACAGCAAAACGCATAACGCTTAACGCATAACGGATCACGCATAACGGATCACGCATAACGCTTAACGCATAACGTATAACTGATAATGCATAACGCATAAAGCATAACGCATAACGCATAACGCATAACGCATAACGAATAACGCATAACGCATAACGCATAACGCATAACGCATAACGCATAACGCATAACTTATAAATCATAACTCATAACGAATATCGCATAACGCATAACGCATAACGCATAACGCATAACGCATAACGCATAACGCATAACGCATAACACATGACGCATAACGCATAATGCACAACGCATAACGAATACAGCAAAACGCATAACGCTTAACGCATAACGGATCACGCATAACGGATCACGCATAACGCTTAACGCATAACGTATAACTGATAATGCATAACGCATAAAGCATTACGCATAACGCATAACGCATAACGAATAACGCATAACGCATAACGCATAACGCATAACGCATAACGCATAACGCATAACGCATAACGCATAACTTATAAATCATAACTCATAACGAATATCGCATAACGCATAACGCATAACGCATAACGCATAATGCATAACGCATAAAGCATAACGCATAACGCATAACTCATAACTCATAACGAATATCGCATAACGCATAACGCATAACGCATAACGCATAATGCATAACGCATAAAGCATAACGCATAACGCATAACGCATAACGCATAACACAAACGTATAACGCCCAACGCATAACGCATAACGCATAACGAATAACGCATAACGCATAACGTATAACGCATGACGCATATCGCATAACGCGTAACGCATAATGCATAACGCATAAAGCATAACGCATAACGCATAACGCATAACGCATAACGCATAACGCATAACGCATGACGCATATCGCATAACGCATAACGCATAATGCATAACGCATAAAGCATAACGCATAACGCATAACGCATAACGCATAACGCATAACGCACAACGCAAACGTATAACGCAGAACGCATAATGCATAACGCATAACGCATAACGCATAACGCATAATGCATGACGCATAACGCATAACGCATAACGCATGACGCATATTGCATAACGCATAACGTATAATGCATAACGCATAAAGCATAACGCATAACGCATAACGCATAACGCATAACGCACAACGCAAACGTATAACGCAGAACGCATAATGCATAACGCATAACGCATAACGCATAATGCATGACGCATAACGCATAACGAATACAGCAAAACGCATAACGCTTAACGCATAACGGATCACGCATAACGGATCACGCATAACGCTTAACGCATAACGTATAACTCATAATGCATAACGCATAAAGCATAACGCATAACGCATAACGCATAACGAATAACACATAACGCATAACGCATAACGCATAACGCATAACGCATAACTTATAAATCATAACTCATAACGTATATCGCATAACGCATAACGCATATCGCATAACGCATAACGCATAACGCATAACGCATAACGCATAACGCATAATGCATAACGCATAAAGCATAACGCATAACGCATAACGCATAACGAATAACGCATAACGCATAACGCATAACGCATAACGCATAACTTATAAATCATAACTCATAACGAATATCGCATAACGCATAACGCATAACGCATAACGCATAATGCATAACGCATAAAGCATAACGCATAACGCATAACGCATAACGCATAACGCATAACGTATAACGCATAATGCACAACGCATAACGAATACAGCAAAACGCATAACGCTTAACGCATAACGGATCACGCATAACGGATCACGCATAACGCTTAACGCATAACGTATAACTGATAATGCATAACGCATAAAGCATAACGCATAACGCATAACGCATAACGCATAACGCATAACACATAACGCATAACGCATAATGCACAACGCATAACGAATACAGCAAAACGCATAACGCTTAACGCATAACGGATCACGCATAACGCATAACGCATAACTTATAAATCATAACTCATAACGAATATCGCATAACGCATAACGCATAACGCATAACGCATAACGCATAACGCATAATGCATAACGCATAAAGCATAACGCATAACGCATAACTCATAACTCATAACGAATATCGCATAACGCATAACGCATAACGCATAACGCATAATGCATAACGCATAAAGCATAACGCATAACGCATAACGCATAACACAAACGTATAACGCCCAACGCATAACGCATAACGCATAACGAATAACGCATAACGCATAACGTATAACGCATGACGCATATCGCATAACGCGTAACGCATAATGCAGAACGCATAAAGTGTAACGCATAACGCATAACGCATAACGCATAACGCATAACGCATAACGCATAACGCATAACGAATAACGCATAACGCATAACGCATAACGCATAACGAATAACGCATAACGCATAACGCATAACGCATAACGCATAACGCATAACGCATAACGCATGACGCATATCGCATAACGCATAACACAAACGTATATCGCCCAACGCATAACGCATAACGCATAACGAATAACGCATAACGCATAACGAATAACGCATAACGCATAACGCATAACGCATAACGCATAACACATAACGCATAACGCATAATGCACAACGCATAACGAATACAGCAAAACGCATAACGCTTAACGCATAACGGATCACGCATAACGGATCACGCATAACGCTTAACGCATAACGTATAACTGATAATGCATAACGCATAAAGCATAACGCATAACGCATAACGCATAACGAATAACGCATAACGCATAACGCATAACGCATAACGCATAACGCATAACTTATAAATCATAACTCATAACGAATATCGCATAACGCATAACGCATAACGCATAACGCATAACGCATAATGCATAACGCATAAAGCATAACGCATAACGCATAACTCATAACTCATAACGAATATCGCATAACGCATAACGCATAACGCATAACGCATAATGCATAACGCATAAAGCATAACGCATAACGCATAACGCATAACACAAACGTATAACGCCCAACGCATAACGCATAACGCATAACGAATAACGCATAACGCATAACGTATAACGCATGACGCATATCGCATAACGCGTAACGCATAATGCAGAACGCATAAAGCGTAACGCATAACGCATAACGCATAACGCATAACGCATAACGCATAACGCATAACGCATAACGCATAACGCATAACGCATAACTTATAAATCATAACTCATAACGAATATCGCATAACGCATAACGCATAACGCATAACGCATAACGCATAATGCATAACGCATACAGCATAACGCATAACGCATAACTCATAACTCATAACGAATATCGCATAACGCATAACGCATAACGCATAACGCATAATGCATAACGCATAACGCATAAAGCATAACGCATAACGCATAACGCATAACGCATAACACAAACGTATAACGCCCAACGCATAACGCATAACGCATAACGAATAACGCATAACGCATAACGTATAACGCATGACGCATATCGCATAACGCGTAACGCATAATGCAGAACGCATAAAGCGTAACGCATAACGCATAACGCATAACGCATAACGCATAACGCATAACGCATAACGCATAACGAATAACGCATAACGCATAACGCATAACGCATAACGAATAACGCATAACGCATAACGCATAACGCATAACGCATAACGCATAACGCATGACGCATATCGCATAACGCATAACGCATAATGCATAACGCATAAAGCGTAACGCATAACGCAAACCCATAAGGCATAAGGCATAACGCATAACGCATAACGCATAATGGATAACGCATAACGCATAACGCATAACGCATAACGCATCAGGCATAACGCATAACGTATAACGTATAACGCATACCGTATAACGCATAACGCATAACGCATAACGCATAACGCATATCGGATAACGTATAACGCATGACGCATAACGCATAACACATAACACATAACGCATAATGCACAACGCATAACGTATACAGCAAAACGCATAACGCTTAACGCATAACGGGTCACGCATAACGCATAATGCACAACGCATAACGAATACCGCAAAACGCATAACGCCTAACGCATAACGGATCACGCATAACGCTTAACGCATAACGTATAACTCATAATGCACAACGCATAACGCATAACGCATAACGCATAACGCATAACGCATAACGCAAACGTATAACGCCCAACGCATAACGCATAACGCATAACGAATAACGCATAACGCATAAAGCATAACGCATAACGCATAACGCATAACGCATGACGCATATCGCATAACGCATAACGCATAACGCAAACGTATAACGCCCAACGCATAACGCATAACGCATAACGAATAACGCATAACGCATTACGCATAACGCATGACGCATATCGCATAACGCATAACGCATAATGCATAACGCATAAAGCATAACGCATAACGCACAACGCAAACGTATAACGCAGAACGCATAATGCATAACGCATAACGCATAACGCATAACGCATAATGCATGACGCATAACGCATAACGCATAACGCATGACGCATATTGCATAACGCATAACGTATAATGCATAACGCATAAAGCATAACGCAAAACGCATAACGCATAACGCATAACGCACAACGCAAACGTATAACGCAGAACGCATAATGCATAACGCATAACGCATAACGCATAATGCATGACGCATAACGCATAACGAATACAGCAAAACGCATAACGCTTAACGCATAACGGATCACGCATAACGGATCACGCATAACGCTTAACGCATAACGTATAACTCATAATGCATAACGCATAAAGCATAACGCATAACGCATAACGCATAACGAATAACACATAACGCATAACGCATAACGCATAACGCATAACGCATAACTTATAAATCATAACTCATAACGTATATCGCATAACGCATAACGCATAACGCATAACGCATAATGCATAACGCATAAAGCATAACGCATAACGCATAACGCATAACGCATAACGCATAACGCATAACGCATAACGCATAACGCATAACGCATAACGCATGACGCATAACGCATAACTTATAACTCATAACTCATAACGAATATCGCATAACGCATAACGCATAACGCATAACGCATAACGCATAACGCATAACGCATAATGCATAACGCATAAAGCATAACGCATAACGCATAACGCATAACGAATAACGCATAACGCATAACGCATAACGCATAACGCATAACGCATAACGCATAACTTATAAATCATAACTCATAACGAATATCGCATAACGCATAACGCATAACGCATAACGCATAATGCATAACGCATAAAGCATAACGCATAACGCATAACGCATAACGCATAACGCATAACGTATAACGCATAATGCACAACGCATAACGAATACAGCAAAACGCATAACGCTTAACGCATAACGGATCACGCATAACGGATCACGCATAACGGATCACGTATAACGCTTAACGCATAACGTATAACTGATAATGCATAACGCATAAAGCATAACGCATAACGCATAACGCATAACGCATAACGCATAACACATAACGCATAACGCATAATGCACAACGCATAACGAATACAGCAAAACGCATAACGCTTAACGCATAACGGATCACGCATAACGGATCACGCATAACGCTTAACGCATAACGTATAACTGATAATGCATAACGCATAAAGCATAACGCATAACGCATAACGCATAACGAATAACGCATAACGCATAACGCATAACGCATAACGCATAACGCATAACGCATAACTTATAAATCATAACTCATAACGAATATCGCATAACGCATAACGCATAACGCATAACGCATAACGCATAACGCATAACGCATAACGCATAACACATGACGCATAACGCATAATGCACAACGCATAACGAATACAGCAAAACGCATAACGCTTAACGCATAACGGATCACGCATAACGGATCACGCATAACGCTTAACGCATAACGTATAACTGATAATGCATAACGCATAAAGCATAACGCATAACGCATAACGCATAACGAATAACGCATAACGCATAACGCATAACGCATAACGCATAACGCATAACGCATAACGCATAACTTATAAATCATAACTCATAACGAATATCGCATAACGCATAACGCATAACGCATAACGCATAATGCATAACGCATAAAGCATAACGCATAACGCATAACTCATAACTCATAACGAATATCGCATAACGCATAACGCATAACGCATAACGCATAATGCATAACGCATAAAGCATAACGCATAACGCATAACGCATAACGCATAACACAAACGTATAACGCCCAACGCATAACGCATAACGCATAACGAATAACGCATAACGCATAACGTATAACGCATGACGCATATCGCATAACGCGTAACGCATAATGCAGAACGCATAAAGCGTAACGCATAACGCATAACGCATAACGAATAACGCATAACGCATAACGCATGACGCATATCGCATAACGCATAACGCATAATGCATAACGCATAAAGCATAACGCATAACGCATAACGCATAACGCATAACGCATAACGCACAACGCAAACGTATAACGCAGAACGCATAATGCATAACGCATAACGCATAACGCATAACGCATAATGCATGACGCATAACGCATAACGCATAACGCATGACGCATATTGCATAACGCATAACGTATAATGCATAACGCATAAAGCATAACGCATAACGCATAACGCATAACGCATAACGCACAACGCAAACGTATAACGCAGAACGCATAATGCATAACGCATAACGCATAACGCATAATGCATGACGCATAACGCATAACGAATACAGCAAAACGCATAACGCTTAACGCATAACGGATCACGCATAACGGATCACGCATAACGCTTAACGCATAACGTATAACTCATAATGCATAACGCATAAAGCATAACGCATAACGCATAACGCATAACGAATAGCACATAACGCATAACGCATAACGCATAACGCATAACGCATAACTTATAAATCATAACTCATAACGTATATCGCATAACGCATAACGCATAACGCATAACGCATAATGCATAACGCATAAAGCATAACGCATAACGCATAACGCATAACGCATAACGCATAACGCATAACGCATAACGCATAACGCATAACGCATGACGCATAACGCATAACTTATAACTCATAACTCATAACGAATATCGCATAACGCATAACGCATAACGCATAACGCATAACGCATAATGCATAACGCATAAAGCATAACGCATAACGCATAACGCATAACGAATAACGCATAACGCATAACGCATAACGCATAACGCATAACGCATAACGCATAACGCATAACGCATAACGCATAACGCATGACGCATAATGCAGAACGCATAAAGCGTAACGCATAACGCATAACGCATAACGCATAACGAATAACGCATAACGCATAACGCATAACGAATAACGCATAACGCATAACGCATAACGCATAACGAATAACGCATAACGCATAACGCATAACGCATAACGCATAACGCATAACGCATAACGCATATCGCATAACGCATAACGCATAACACAAACGTATATCGCCCAACGCATAACGCATAACGCATAACGCATAACGCATAACGCATAACACATAACGCATAACGCATAATGCACAACGCATAACGAATACAGCAAAACGCATAACGCTTAACGCATAACGGATCACGCATAACGGATCACGCATAACGCTTAACGCATAACGTATAACTGATAATGCATAACGCATAAAGCATAACGCATAACGCATAACGCATAACGAATAACGCATAACGCATAACGCATAACGCATAACGCATAACGCATAACGTATAACTTATAAATCATAACTCATAACGAATATCGCATAACGCATAACGCATAACGCATAACGCATAACGCATAATGCATAACGCATACAGCATAACGCATAACGCATAACTCATAACTCATAACGAATATCGCATAACGCATAACGCATAACGCATAACGCATAACGCATAACGCATAACGCATAAAGCATAACGCATAACGCATAACGCATAACGCATAACACAAACGTATAACGCCCAACGCATAACGCATAACGCATAACGAATAACGCATAACGCATAACGTATAACGCATGACGCATATCGCATAACGCGTAACGCATAATGCAGAACGCATAAAGCGTAACGCATAACGCATAACGCATAACGCATAACGCATAACGCATAACGCATAACGCATAACGCATAACGAATAACGCATAACGCATAACGCATAACGCATAACGAATAACGCATAACGCATAACGCATAACGCATAACGCATAACGCATAACGCATAACGCATGACGCATATCGCATAACGCATAACGCATAATGCATAACGCATAAAGCGTAACGCATAACGCAAACCCATAAGGCATAAGGCATAACGCATAACGCATAACGCATAACGCATAACGCATAACGCATAACGCATAACGCATAACGCATCAGGCATAACGCATAACGTATAACGTATAACGCATACCGTATAACGCATAACGCATAACGCATAACGCATAACGCATAACGCATAACGCATATCGGATAACGTATAACGCATGACGCATAACGCATAACACATAACACATAACGCATAATGCACAACGCATAACGTATACAGCAAAACGCATAACGCTTAACGCATAACGGGTCACGCATAACGCATAATGCACAACGCATAACGAATACCGCAAAACGCATAACGCCTAACGCATAACGGATCACGCATAACGCTTAACGCATAACGTATAACTCATAATGCACAACGCATAACGCATAACGCATAACGCATAACGCATAACGCATAACGCAAACGTATAACGCCCAACGCATAACGCATAACGCATAACGAATAACGCATAACGCATAACGCATAACGCATAACGCATAACGAATGACGCATATCGCATAACGCATAACGCATAACGCAAACGTATAACGCCCAACGCATAACGCATAACGCATAACGAATAACGCATAACGCATAACGCATAACGCATGACGCATATCGCATAACGCATAACGCATAATGCATAACGCATAAAGCATAACGCATAACGCACAACGCAAACGTATAACGCAGAACGCATAATGCATAACGCATAACGCATAACGCATAACGCATAATGCATGACGCATAACGCATAACGCATAACGCATGACGCATATTGCATAACGCATAACGTATAATGCATAACGCATAAAGCATAACGCAAAACGCATAACGCATAACGCATAACGCACAACGCAAACGTATAACGCAGAACGCATAATGCATAACGCATAACGCATAACGCATAACGCATAACGCATAACGCATAACGAATACAGCAAAACGCATAACGCTTAACGCATAACGGATCACGCATAACGGATCACGCATAACGCTTAACGCATAACGTATAACTCATAATGCATAACGCATAAAGCATAACGCATAACGCATAACGCATAACGTATAACTCATAATGCACAACGCATAACGCATAACGCATAACGCATAACGCATAACGCATAACGCAAACGTATAACGCCCAACGCATAACGCATAACGCATAACGAATAACGCATAACGCATAACGCATAACGCATAACGCATAACGAATGACGCATATCGCATAACGCATAACGCATAACGCAAACGTTTAACGCCCAACGCATAACGCATAACGCATAACGAATAACGCATAACGCATAACGCATAACGCATGACGCATATCGCATAACGCATAACGCATAATGCATAACGCATAAAGCATAACGCATAACGCACAACGCAAACGTATAACGCAGAACGCATAATGCATAACGCATAACGCATAACGCATAACGCATAACGCATAATGCATGACGCATAACGCATAACGCATAACGCATGACGCATATTGCATAACGCATAACGTATAATGCATAACGCATAAAGCATAACGCAAAACGCATAACGCATAACGCATAACGCACAACGCAAACGTATAACGCAGAACACATAATGCATAACGCATAACGCATAACGCATAATGCATGACGCATAACGCATAACGAATACAGCAAAACGCATAACGCTTAACGCATAACGGATCACGCATAACGGATCACGCATAACGCTTAACGCATAACGTATAACTCATAATGCATAACGCATAAAGCATAACGCATAACGCATAACGCATAACGAATAACACATAACGCATAACGCATAACGCATAACGCATAACGCATAACTTATAAATCATAACTCATAACGTATATCGCATAACTCATAACGCATAACGCATAACGCATAATGCATAACGCATAACGCATAACGCATAACGCATAACGCATAACGCATAACGCATAACGCATAACGCATAACGCATAACGCATAACGCATGACGCATAACGCATAACTTATAACTCATAACTCATAACGAATATCGCATAACGCATAACGCATAACGCATAACGCATAACGCATAATGCATAACGCATAAAGCATAACGCATAACGCATAACGCATAACGAATAACGCATAACGCATAACGCATAACGCATAACGCATAACGCATAACTTATAAATCATAACTCATAACGAATATCGCATAACGCATAACGCATAACGCATAACGCATAATGCATAACGCATAAAGCATAACGCATAACGCATAACGCATAACGCATAACGCATAACGTATAACGCATAATGCACAACGCATAACGAATACAGCAAAACGCATAACGCTTAACGCATAACGGATCACGCATAACGGATCACGCATAACGGATCACGCATAACGCTTAACGCATAACGTATAACTGATAATGCATAACGCATAAAGCATAACGCATAACGCATAACGCATAACGCATAACGCATAACACATAACGCATAACGCATAATGCACAACGCATAACGAATACAGCAAAACGCATAACGCTTAACGCATAACGGATCACGCATAACGGATCACGCATAACGCTTAACGCATAACGTATAACTGATAATGCATAACGCATAAAGCATAACGCATAACGCATAACGCATAACGAATAACGCATAACGCATAACGCATAACGCATAACGCATAACGCATAACGCATAACGCATAACTTATAAATCATAACTCATAACGAATATCGCATAACGCATAACGCATAACGCATAACGCATAACGCATAACGCATAACGCATAACGCATAACACATGACGCATAACGCATAATGCACAACGCATAACGAATACAGCAAAACGCATAACGCTTAACGCATAACGGATCACGCATAACGGATCACGCATAACGCTTAACGCATAACGTATAACTGATAATGCATAACGCATAAAGCATAACGCATAACGCATAACGCATAACGAATAACGCATAACGCATAACGCATAACGCATAACGCATAACGCATAACGCATAACGCATAACTTATAAATCATAACTCATAACGAATATCGCATAACGCATAACGCATAACGCATAACGCATAATGCATAACGCATAAAGCATAACGCATAACGCATAACTCATAACTCATAACGAATATCGCATAACGCATAACGCATAACGCATAACGCATAATGCATAACGCATAAAGCATAACGCATAACGCATAACGCATAACGCATAACACAAACGTATAACGCCCAACGCATAACGCATAACGCATAACGAATAACGCATAACGCATAACGTATAACGCATGACGCATATCGCATAACGCGTAACGCATAATGCAGAACGCATAAAGCATAACGCATAACGCATAACGCATAACGAATAACGCATAACGCATAACGCATGACGCATATCGCATAACGCATAACGCATAATGCATAACGCATAAAGCATAACGCATAACGCATAACGCATAACGCATAACGCATAACGCACAACGCAAACGTATAACGCAGAACGCATAATGCATAACGCATAACGCATAACGCATAACGCATAATGCATGACGCATAACGCATAACGCATAACGCATGACGCATATTGCATAACGCATAACGTATAATGCATAACGCATAAAGCATAACGCATAACGCATAACGCATAACGCATAACGCACAACGCAAACGTATAACGCAGAACGCATAATGCATAACGCATAACGCATAACGCATAATGCATGACGCATAACGCATAACGAATACAGCAAAACGCATAACGCTTAACGCATAACGGATCACGCATAACGGATCACGCATAACGCTTAACGCATAACGTATAACTCATAATGCATAACGCATAAAGCATAACGCATAACGCTTAACGCATAACGAATAACACATAACGCATAACGCATAACGCATAACGCATAACGCATAACGCATAACTTATAAATCATAACTCATAACGTATATCGCATAACGCATAACGCATAACGCATAACGCATAACGCATAATGCATAACGCATAAAGCATAACGCATAACGCATAACGCATAACGCATAACGCATAACGCATAACGCATAACGCATAACGCATAACGCATAACGCATGACGCATAACGCATAACTTATAACTCATAACTCATAACGAATATCGCATAACGCATAACGCATAACGCATAACGCATAATGCATAACGCATAAAGCATAACGCATAACGCATAACGCATAACGAATAACGCATAACGCATAACGCATAACGCATAACGCATAACTTATAAATCATAACTCATAACGAATATCGCATAACGCATAACGCATAACGCATAACGCATAATGCATAACGCATAAAGCATAACGCATAACGCATAACGCATAACGCATAACGCATAACGTATAACGCATAATGCACAACGCATAACGAATACAGCAAAACGCATAACGCTTAACGCATAACGGATCACGCATAACGGATCACGCATAACGCTTAACGCATAACGTATAACTCATAATGCATAACGCATAAAGCATAACGCATAACGAATATCGCATAACGCATAACGCATAACGCATAACGCATAACGCATAATGCATAACGCATAAAGCATAACGCATAACGCATAACGCATAACGCATAACGCATGACGCATATTGCATAACGCATAACGTATAATGCATAACGCATAAAGCATAACGCATAACGCATAACGCATAACGCATAACGCACAACGCAAACGTATAACGCATAACGCATAACGCATAATGCATGACGCATAACGCATAACGAATACAGCAAAACGCATAACGCTTAACGCATAACGGATCACGCATAACGGATCACGCATAACGCTTAACGCATAACGTATAACTCATAATGCATAACGCATAACGCATAACGCATAACGCATAACGCATAACGCATAACGCATAACGCATAACGCATGACGCATAACGCATAACTTATAACTCATAACTCATAACGAATATCGCATAACGCATAACGCATAACGCATAACGCATAACGCATAATGCATAACGCATAAAGCATAACGCATAACGCATAACGCATAACGAATAACGCATAACGCATAACGCATAACGCATAACGCATAACGCATAACGCATAACGCATAACGCATAACGCATAACGCATGACGCATAATGCAGAACGCATAAAGCGTAACGCATAACGCATAACGCATAACGCATAACGAATAACGCATAACGCATAACGCATAACGAATAACGCATAACGCATAACGCATAACGCATAACGAATAACGCATAACGCATAACGCATAACGCATAACGCATAACGCATAACGCATGACGCATATCGCATAACGCATAACGCATAACACAAACGTATATCGCCCAACGCATAACGCATAACGCATAACGCATAACGCATAACGCATAACACATAACGCATAACGCATAATGCACAACGCATAACGAATACAGCAAAACGCATAACGCTTAACGCATAACGGATCACGCATAACGGATCACGCATAACGCTTAACGCATAACGTATAACTGATAATGCATAACGCATAAAGCATAACGCATAACGCATAACGCATAACGAATAACGCATAACGCATAACGCATAACGCATAACGCATAACGCATAACGTATAACTTATAAATCATAACTCATAACGAATATCGCATAACGCATAACGCATAACGCATAACGCATAACGCATAATGCATAACGCATACAGCATAACGCATAACGCATAACGCATAACTCATAACGAATATCGCATAACGCATAACGCATAACGCATAACGCATAATGCATAACGCATAACGCATAACGCATAACGCATAACGCATAACGCATAACGCATAACACAAACGTATAACGCCCAACGCATAACGCATAACGCATAACGAATAACGCATAACGCATAACGTATAACGCATGACGCATATCGCATAACGCATAACGCATAATGCAGAACGCATAAAGCTTAACGCATAACGCATAACGCATAACGCATAACGCATAACGCATAACGCATAACGCATAACGCATAACGAATAACGCATAACGCATAACGCATAACGCATAACGAATAACGCATAACGCATAACGCATAACGCATAACGCATAACGCATAACGCATAACGCATGACGCATATCGCATAACGCATAACGCATAATGCATAACGCATAAAGCGTAACGCATAACGCAAACCCATAAGGCATAAGGCATAACGCATAACGCATAACGCATAACGCATAACGCATAACGCATAACGCATAACGCATAACGCATCAGGCATAACGCATAACGTATAACGTATAACGCATACCGTATAACGCATAACGCATAACGCATAACGCATAACGCATAACGCATAACGCATATCGGATAACGTATAACGCATGACGCATAACGCATAACACATAACACATAACGCATAATGCACAACGCATAACGTATACAGCAAAACGCATAACGCTTAACGCATAACGGGTCACGCATAACGCATAATGCACAACGCATAACGAATACCGCAAAACGCATAACGCCTAACGCATAACGGATCACGCATAACGCTTAACGCATAACGTATAACTCATAATGCACAACGCATAACGCATAACGCATAACGCATAACGCATAACGCATAACGCAAACGTATAACGCCCAACGCATAACGCATAACGCATAACGAATAACGCATAACGCATAACGCATAACGCATAACGCATAACGAATAACGCATATCGCATAACGCATAACGCATAACGCAAACGTATAACGCCCAACGCATAACGCATAACGCATAACGAATAACGCATAACGCATAACGCATAACGCATGACGCATATCGCATAACGCATAACGCATAATGCATAACGCATAAAGCATAACGCATAACGCACAACGCAAACGTATAACGCAGAACGCATAATGCATAACGCATAACGCATAACGCATAACGCATAATGCATGACGCATAACGCATAACGCATAACGCATGACGCATATTGCATAACGCATAACGTATAATGCATAACGCATAAAGCATAACGCAAAACGCATAACGCATAACGCATAACGCACAACGCAAACGTATAACGCAGAACGCATAATGCATAACGCATAACGCATAACGCATAATGCATGACGCATAACGCATAACGAATACAGCAAAACGCATAACGCTTAACGCATAACGGATCACGCATAACGGATCACGCATAACGCTTAACGCATAACGTATAACTCATAATGCATAACGCATAAAGCATAACGCATAACGCATAACGCATAACGTATAACTCATAATGCACAACGCATAACGCATAACGCATAACGCATAACGCATAACGCATAACGCAAACGTATAACGCCCAACGCATAACGCATAACGCATAACGAATAACGCATAACGCATAACGCATAACGCATAACGCATAACGAATGACGCATATCGCATAACGCATAACGCATAACGCAAACGTTTAACGCCCAACGCATAACGCATAACGCATAACGAATAACGCATAACGCATAACGCATAACGCATGACGCATATCGCATAACGCATAACGCATAATGCATAACGCATAAAGCATAACGCATAACGCACAACGCAAACGTATAACGCAGAACGCATAATGCATAACGCATAACGCATAACGCATAACGCATAACGCATAATGCATGACGCATAACGCATAACGCATAACGCATGACGCATATTGCATAACGCATAACGTATAATGCATAACGCATAAAGCATAACGCAAAACGCATAACGCATAACGCATAACGCACAACGCAAACGTATAACGCAGAACACATAATGCATAACGCATAACGCATAACGCATAATGCATGACGCATAACGCATAACGAATACAGCAAAACGCATAACGCTTAACGCATAACGGATCACGCATAACGGATCACGCATAACGCTTAACGCATAACGTATAACTCATAATGCATAACGCATAAAGCATAACGCATAACGCATAACGCATAACGAATAACACATAACGCATAACGCATAACGCATAACGCATAACGCATAACTTATAAATCATAACTCATAACGTATATCGCATAACGCATAACGCATAACGCATAACGCATAACGCATAACGCATAAAGCATAACGCATAACGCATAACGCATAACGCATAACGCATAACGCATAACGCATAACGCATAACGCATAACGCATGACGCATAACGCATAACTTATAACTCATAACTCATAACGAATATCGCATAACGCATAACGCATAACGCATAACGCATAACGCATAATGCATAACGCATAACGCATAACGCATAACGCATAACGCATAACGAATAACGCATAACGCATAACGCATAACGCATAACGCATAACGCATAACTTATAAATCATAACTCATAACGAATATCGCATAACGCATAACGCATAACGCATAACGCATAATGCATAACGCATAAAGCATAACGCATAACGCATAACGCATAACGCATAACGCATAACGCATAACGCATAATGCACAACGCATAACGAATACAGCAAAACGCATAACGCTTAACGCATAACGGATCACGCATAACGGATCACGCATAACGGATCACGCATAACGCTTAACGCATAACGTATAACTGATAATGCATAACGCATAAAGCATAACGCATAACGCATAACGCATAACGCATAACGCATAACACATAACGCATAACGCATAATGCACAACGCATAACGAATACAGCAAAACGCATAACGCTTAACGCATAACGGATCACGCATAACGGATCACGCATAACGCTTAACGCATAACGTATAACTGATAATGCATAACGCATAAAGCATAACGCATAACGCATAACGCATAACGAATAACGCATAACGCATAACGCATAACGCATAACGCATAACGCATAACGCATAACGCATAACTTATAAATCATAACTCATAACGAATATCGCATAACGCATAACGCATAACGCATAACGCATAACGCATAACGCATAACGCATAACGCATAACACATGACGCATAACTCATAATGCACAACGCATAACGAATACAGCAAAACGCATAACGCTTAACGCATAACGGATCACGCATAACGGATCACGCATAACGCTTAACGCATAACGTATAACTGATAATGCATAACGCATAAAGCATAACGCATAACGCATAACGCATAACGAATAACGCATAACGCATAACGCATAACGCATAACGCATAACGCATAACGCATAACGCATAACTTATAAATCATAACTCATAACGAATATCGCATAACGCATAACGCATAACGCATAACGCATAATGCATAACGCATAAAGCATAACGCATAACGCATAACTCATAACTCATAACGAATATCGCATAACGCATAACGCATAACGCATAACGCATAATGCATAACGCATAAAGCATAACGCATAACGCATAACGCATAACGCATAACACAAACGTATAACGCCCAACGCATAACGCATAACGCATAACGAATAACGCATAACGCATAACGTATAACGCATGACGCATATCGCATAACGCGTAACGCATAATGCAGAACGCATAAAGCGTAACGCATAACGCATAACGCATAACGAATAACGCATAACGCATAACGCATGACGCATATCGCATAACGCATAACGCATAATGCATAACGCATAAAGCATAACGCATAACGCATAACGCATAACGCATAACGCATAACGCACAACGCAAACGTATAACGCAGAACGCATAATGCATAACGCATAACGCATAACGCATAACGCATAATGCATGACGCATAACGCATAACGCATAACGCATGACGCATATTGCATAACGCATAACGTATAACGCATAACGCATAAAGCATAACGCATAACGCATAACGCATAACGCATAACGCACAACGCAAACGTATAACGCAGAACGCATAATGCATAACGCATAACGCATAACGCATAATGCATGACGCATAACGCATAACGAATACAGCAAAACGCATAACGCTTAACGCATAACGGATCACGCATAACGGATCACGCATAACGCTTAACGCATAACGTATAACTCATAATGCATAACGCATAAAGCATAACGCATAACGCTTAACGCATAACGAATAACACATAACGCATAACGCATAACGCATAACGCATAACGCATAACGCATAACTTATAAATCATAACTCATAACGTATATCGCATAACGCATAACGCATAACGCATAACGCATAACGCATAATGCATAACGCATAAAGCATAACGCATAACGCATAACGCATAACGCATAACGCATAACGCATAACGCATAACGCATAACGCATAACGCATAACGCATGACGCATAACGCATAACTTATAACTCATAACTCATAACGAATATCGCATAACGCATAACGCATAACGCATAACGCATAATGCATAACGCATAAAGCATAACGCATAACGCATAACGCATAACGAATAACGCATAACGCATAACGCATAACGCATAACGCATAACTTATAACTCATAACTCATAACGAATATCGCATAACGCATAACGCATAACGCATAACGCATAATGCATAACGCATAAAGCATAACGCATAACGCATAACGCATAACGCATAACGCATAACGTATAACGCATAATGCACAACGCATAACGAATACAGCAAAACGCATAACGCTTAACGCATAACGGATCACGCATAACGGATCACGCATAACGCTTAACGCATAACGTATAACTCATAATGCATAACGCATAAAGCATAACGCATAACGAATATCGCATAACGCATAACGCATAACGCATAACGCATAACGCATAATGCATAACGCATAAAGCATAACGCATAACGCATAACGCATAACGCATAACGCATGACGCATATTGCATAACGCATAACGCATAATGCATAACGCATAAAGCATAACGCATAACGCATAACGCATAACGCATAACGCATAACGCAAACGTATAACGCATAACGCATAACGCATAATGCATGACGCATAACGCATAACGAATACAGCAAAACGCATAACGCTTAACGCATAACGGATCACGCATAACGGATCACGCATAACGCTTAACGCATAACGTATAACTCATAATGCATAACGCATAAAGCATAACGCATAACGCATAACGCATAACGAATAACACATAACGCATAACGCATAACGCATAACGCATAACGCATAACTTATAAATCATAACTCATAACGTATATCGCATAACGCATAACGCATAACGCATAACGCATAATGCATAACGCATAAAGCATAACGCATAACGCATAACGCATAACGCATAACGCATAACGCATAACGCATAACGCATAACGCATAACGCATAACGCATGACGCATAACGCATAACTTATAACTCATAACTCATAACGAATATCGCATAACGCATAACGCATAACGCATAACGCATAACGCATAAAGCATAACGCATAAAGCATAACGCATAACGCATAACGCATAACGAATAACGCATAACGCATAACGCATAACGCATAACGCATAACTTATAAATCATAACTCATAACGAATATCGCATAACGCATAACGCATAACGCATAACGCATAATGCATAACGCATAAAGCATAACGCATAACGCATAACGCATAACGCATAACGAATACAGCAAAACGCATAACGCTTAACGCATAACGGATCACGCATAACGGATCACGCATAACGCTTAACGCATAACGTATAACTGATAATGCATAACGCATAAAGCATAACGCATAACGCATAACGCATAACGCATAACGCATAACACATAACGCATAACGCATAATGCACAACGCATAACGAATACAGCAAAACGCATAACGCTTAACGCATAACGGATCACGCATAACGGATCACGCATAACGCTTAACGCATAACGTATAACTGATAATGCATAACGCATAAAGCATAACGCATAACGCATAACGCATAACGAATAACGCATAACGCATAACGCATAACGCATAACGCATAACGCATAACGCATAACTTATAAATCATAACTCATAACGAATATCGCATAACGCATAACGCATAACGCATAACGCATAACGCATAACGCATAACGCATAATGCATAACGCATAAAGCATAACGCATAACGCATAACTCATAACTCATAACGAATATCGCATAACGCATAACGCATAACGCATAACGCATAATGCATAACGCATAAAGCATAACGCATAACGCATAACGCATAACACAAACGTATAACGCCCAACGCATAACGCATAACGCATAACGAATAACGCATAACGCATAACGTATAACGCATGACGCATATCGCATAACGCGTAACGCATAATGCAGAACGCATAACGAATACAGCAAAACGCATAACGCTTAACGCATAACGGATCACGCATAACGGATCACGCATAACGCTTAACGCATAACGTATAACTGATAATGCATAACGCATAAAGCATAACGCATAACGCATAACGCATAACGAATAACGCATAACGCATAACGCATAACGCATAACGCATAACGCATAACGCATAACGCATAACTTATAAATCATAACTCATAACGAATATCGCATAACGCATAACGCATAACGCATAACGCATAATGCATAACGCATAAAGCATAACGCATAACGCATAACTCATAACTCATAACGAATATCGCATAACGCATAACGCATAACGCATAACGCATAATGCATAACGCATAAAGCATAACGCATAACGCATAACGCATAACGCATAACACAAACGTATAACGCCCAACGCATAACGCATAACGCATAACGAATAACGCATAACGCATAACGTATAACGCATGACGCATATCGCATAACGCGTAACGCATAATGCAGAACGCATAAAGCGTAACGCATAACGCATAACGCATAACGAATAACGCATAACGCATAACGCATGACGCATATCGCATAACGCATAACGCATAATGCATAACGCATAAAGCATAACGCATAACGCATAACGCATAACGCATAACGCATAACGCACAACGCAAACGTACAACGCAGAACGCATAATGCATAACGCATAACGCATAACGCATAACGCATAATGCATGACGCATAACGCATAACGCATAACGCATGACGCATATTGCATAACGCATAACGTATAATGCATAACGCATAAAGCATAACGCATAACGCATAACGCATAACGCATAACGCACAACGCAAACGTATAACGCAGAACGCATAATGCATAACGCATAACGCATAACGCATAATGCATGACGCATAACGCATAACGAATACAGCAAAACGCATAACGCTTAACGCATAACGGATCACGCATAACGGATCACGCATAACGCTTAACGCATAACGTATAACTCATAATGCATAACGCATAAAGCATAACGCATAACGCATAACGCATAACGAATAACACATAACGCATAACGCATAACGCATAACGCATAACGCATAACTTATAAATCATAACTCATAACGTATATCGCATAACGCATAACGCATAACGCATAACGCATAACGCATAACGCATAACGCATAAAGCATAACGCATAACGCATAACGCATAACGCATAACGCATAACGCATAACGCATAACGCATAACGCATAACGCATAACGCATGACGCATAACGCATAACTTATAACTCATAACTCATAACGAATATCGCATAACGCATAACGCATAACGCATAACGCATAATGCATAACGCATAAAGCATAACGCATAACGCATAACGCATAACGCATAACGCATAACGCATAACGCATAACGCATAACGCATAACTTATAAATCATAACTCATAACGAATATCGCATAACGCATAACGCATAACGCATAACGCATAATGCATAACGCATAAAGCATAACGCATAACGCATAACGCATAACGCATAACGCATAACGTATAACGCATAATGCATAACGCATAACGAATACAGCAAAACGCATAACGCTTAACGCATAACGGATCACGCATAACGGATCACGCATAACGCTTAACGCATAACGTATAACTCATAATGCATAACGCATAAAGCATAACGCATAACGAATATCGCATAACGCATAACGCATAACGCATAACGCATAACGCATAATGCATAACGCATAACGCATAACGCATAACGCATAACGCATAACGCATAACGCATGACGCATATTGCATAACGCATAACGCATAATGCATAACGCATAAAGCATAACGCATAACGCATAACGCATAACGCATAACGCACAACGCAAACGTATAACGCATAACGCATAACGCATAATGCATGACGCATAACGCATAACGAATACAGCAAAACGCATAACGCTTAACGCATAACGGATCACGCATAACGGATCACGCATAACGCTTAACGCATAACGTATAACTCATAATGCATAACGCATAAAGCATAACGCATAACGCATAACGCATAACGAATAACACATAACGCATAACGCATAACGCATAACGCATAACGCATAACTTATAAATCATATCTCATAACGTATATCGCATAACGCATAACGCATAACGCATAACGCATAACGCATAACGCATAAAGCATAACGCATAACGCATAACGCATAACGCATAACGCATAACGCATAACGCATAACGCATAACGCATAACGCATAACGCATGACGCATAACGCATAACTTATAACTCATAACTCATAACGAATATCGCATAACGCATAACGCATAACGCATAACGCATAACGCATAATGCATAACGCATAAAGCATAACGCATAACGCATAACGCATAACGAATAACGCATAACGCATAACGCATAACGCATAACGCATAACTTATAAATCATAACTCATAACGAATATCGCATAACGCATAACGCATAACGCATAACGCATAATGCATAACGCATAAAGCATAACGCATAACGCATAACGCATAACGCATAACGCATAACGTATAACGCATAATGCACAACGCATAACGAATACAGCAAAACGCATAACGCTTAACGCATAACGGATCACGCATAACGGATCACGCATAACGCTTAACGCATAACGTATAACTGATAATGCATAACGCATAAAGCATAACGCATAACGCATAACGCATAACGCATAACGCATAACACATAACGCATAACGCATAATGCACAACGCATAACGAATACAGCAAAACGCATAACGCTTAACGCATAACGGATCACGCATAACCTATCACGCATAACGCTTAACGCATAACGTATAACTGATAATGCATAACGCATAAAGCATAACGCATAACGCATAACGCATAACGAATAACGCATAACGCATAACGCATAACGCATAACGCATAACGCATAACGCATAACTTATAAATCATAACTCATAACGAATATCGCATAACGCATAACGCATAACGCATAACGCATAACGCATAACGCATAATGCATAACGCATAAAGCATAACGCATAACGCATAACTCATAACTCATAACGAATATCGCATAACGCATAACGCATAACGCATAACGCATAATGCATAACGCATAAAGCATAACGCATAACGCATAACGCATAACACAAACGTATAACGCCCAACGCATAACGCATAACGCATAACGAATAACGCATAACGCATAACGTATAACGCATGACGCATATCGCATAACGCGTAACGCATAATGCAGAACGCATAAAGCGTAACGCATAACGCATAACGCATAACGCATAACGCATAACGCATAACGCATAACGCATAACGCATAACGCATAACGAATAACGCATAACGCATAACGAATAACGCATAACGCATAACGCATAACGCATAACGCATAACGCATAACGCATGACGCATATCGCATAACGCATAACGCATAACACAAACGTATATCGCCCAACGCATAACGCATAACGCATAACGAATAACGCATAACGCATAACGTATAACGCATGACGCATATCGCATAACGCGTAACGCATAATGCAGAACGCATAAAGCGTAACGCATAACGCATAACGCATAACGCATAACGCATAACGCATAACGCATAACGCATAACGAATAACGCATAACGCATAACGCATAACGCATAACGAATAACGCATAACGCATAACGCATAACGCATAACGCATAACGAATAACGCATAACGCATAACGCATAACGCATAACGCATAACGCATAACGCATGACGCATAACGCATAACTTATAAATCATAACTCATAACGAATATCGCATAACGCATAACGCATAACGCATAACGCATAACGCATAACGCATAATGCATAACGCATAAAGCATAACGCATAACGCATAACTCATAACTCATAACGAATATCGCATAACGCATAACGCATAACGCATAACGCATAATGCATAACGCATAAAGCATAACGCATAACGCATAACGCATAACACAAACGTATAACGCCCAACGCATAACGCATAACGCATAACGAATAACGCATAACGCATAACGTATAACGCATGACGCATATCGCATAACGCGTAACGCATAATGCAGAACGCATAAAGCGTAACGCATAACGCATAACGCATAACGCATAACGCATAACGCATAACGCATAACGCATAACGCATAACGAATAACGCATAACGCATAACGCATAACGCATAACGAATAACGCATAACGCATAACGCATAACGCATAACGCATAACGCATAACGCATGACGCATATCGCATAACGCATAACGCATAACACAAACGTATATCGCCCAACGCATAACGCATAACGCATAACGAATAACGCATAACGCATAACGTATAACGCATGACGCATATCGCATAACGCGTAACGCATAATGCAGAACGCATAAAGCGTAACGCATAACGCATAACGCATAACGCATAACGCATAACGCATAACGCATAACGCATAACGAATAACGCATAACGCATAACGCATAACGCATAACGAATAACGCATAACGCATAACGCATAACGCATAACGCATAACGCATAACGCATAATGCATAACGCATAAAGCATAACGCATAACGCATAACGCATAACGAATAACGCATAACGCATAACGCATAACGCATAACGCATAACGCATAACTTATAAATCATAACTCATAACGAATATCGCATAACGCATAACGCATAACGCATAACGCATAATGCATAACGCATAAAGCATAAAGCATAACGCATAACGCATAACGCATAACGCATAACGTATAACGCATAATGCACAACGCATAACGAATACAGCAAAACGCATAACGCTTAACGCATAACGGATCACGCATAACGGATCACGCATAACGCTTAACGCATAACGTATAACTGATAATGCATAACGCATAAAGCATAACGCATAACGCATAACGCATAACGCATAACACATAACGCATAACGCATAATGCACAACGCATAACGAATACAGCAAAACGCATAACGCTTAACGCATAACGGATCACGCATAACGCTTAACGCATAACGTATAACTGATAATGCATAACGCATAAAGCATAACGCATAACGCATAACGCATAACGAATAACGCATAACGCATAACGCATAACGCATAACGCATAACGCATAACGCATAACTTATAAATCATAACTCATAACGAATATCGCATAACGCATAACGCATAACGCATAACGCATAACGCATAATGCATAACGCATACAGCATAACGCATAACGCATAACTCATAACTCATAACGAATATCGCATAACGCATAACGCATAACGCATAACGCATAATGCATAACGCATAACGCATAAAGCATAACGCATAACGCATAACGCATAACGCATAACACAAACGTATAACGCCCAACGCATAACGCATAACGCATAACGAATAACGCATAACGCATAACGTATAACGCATGACGCATATCGCATAACGCGTAACGCATAATGCAGAACGCATAAAGCGTAACGCATAACGCATAACGCATAACGCATAACGCATAACGCATAACGCATAACGCATAACGCATAACGCATAACGCATAACGCATAACGCATAACGAATAACGCATAACGCATAACGCATAACGCATAACGAATAACGCATAACGCATAACGCATAACGCATAACGCATAACGCATAACGCATGACGCATATCGCATAACGCATAACGCATAATGCATAACGCATAAAGCGTAACGCATAACGCAAACCCATAAGGCATAAGGCATAACGCATAACGCATAACGCATAATGCATAACGCATAACGCATAACGCATAACGCATAACGCATCAGGCATAACGCATAACGTATAACGTATAACGCATACCGTATAACGCATAACGCATAACGCATAACGCATAACGCATAACGCATATCGGATAACGTATAACGCATGACGCATAACGCATAACACATAACACATAACGCATAATGCACAACGCATAACGTATACAGCAAAACGCATAACGCTTAACGCATAACGGGTCACGCATAACGCATAATGCACAACGCATAACGAATACCGCAAAACGCATAACGCCTAACGCATAACGGATCACGCATAACGCTTAACGCATAACGTATAACTCATAATGCACAACGCATAACGCATAACGCATAACGCATAACGCATAACGCATAACGCAAACGTATAACGCCCAACGCATAACGCATAACGCATAACGAATAACGCATAACGCATAACGCATAACGCATAACGCATAACGCATAACGCATAACGCATGACGCATATCGCATAACGCATAACGCATAACGCATAACGCATAACGCATAACGCATAACGCATAACGCATAATGCATAACGCATACAGCATAACGCATAACGCATAACTCATAACTCATAACGAATATCGCATAACGCATAACGCATAACGCATAACGCATAATGCATAACGCATAACGCATAAAGCATAACGCATAACGCATAACGCATAACGCATAACACAAACGTATAACGCCCAACGCATAACGCATAACGCATAACGAATAACGCATAACGCATAACGTATAACGCATGACGCATATCGCATAACGCGTAACGCATAATGCCGAACGCATAAAGCGTAACGCATAACGCATAACGCATAACGCATAACGCATAACGCATAACGCATAACGCATAACGCATAACGCATAACGAATAACGCATAACGCATAACGCATAACGCATAACGAATAACGCATAACGCATAACGCATAACGCATAACGCATAACGCATAACGCATGACGCATATCGCATAACGCATAACGCATAATGCATAACGCATAAAGCGTAACGCATAACGCAAACCCATAAGGCATAAGGCATAACGCATAACGCATAACGCATAATGCATAACGCATAACGCATAACGCATAACGCATAACGCATCAGGCATAACGCATAACGTATAACGTATAACGCATACCGTATAACGCATAACGCATAACGCATAACGCATAACGCATAACGCATATCGGATAACGTATAACGCATGACGCATAACGCATAACACATAACACATAACGCATAATGCACAACGCATAACGTATACAGCAAAACGCATAACGCTTAACGCATAACGGGTCACGCATAACGCATAATGCACAACGCATAACGAATACCGCAAAACGCATAACGCCTAACGCATAACGGATCACGCATAACGCTTAACGCATAACGTATAACTCATAATGCACAACGCATAACGCATAACGCATAACGCATAACGCATAACGCATAACGCAAACGTATAACGCCCAACGCATAACGCATAACGCATAACGAATAACGCATAACGCATAACGCATAACGCATAACGCATAACGCATAACGCATAACGCATGACGCATATCGCATAACGCATAACGCATAACGCAAACGTATAACGCCCAACGCATAACGCATAACGCATAACGAATAACGCATAACGCATAACGCATAACGCATGACGCATATCGCATAACGCATAACGCATAATGCATATCGCATAAAGCATAACGCATAACGCATAACGCATAACGCATAACGCATAACTTATAAATCATAAATCATAACGAATATCGCATAACGCATAACGCATAACGCATAACGCATAACGCATAATGCATAACGCATAACGCATAACGCATAACGCATAACTCATAACTCATAACGAATATCGCATAACGCATAACGCATAACGCATAACGCATAATGCATAACGCATAAAGCATAACGCATAACGCATAACGCATAACACAAACGTATAACGCCCAACGCATAACGCATAACGCATAACGCATAACGCATAACGCATAACGTATAACGCATGACGCATATCGCATAACGCGTAACGCATAATGCAGAACGCATAAAACGTAACGCATAACGCATAACGCATAACGCATAACGCATAACGCATAACGCATAACGCATAACGCATAACGCATGACGCATATCGCATAACGCATAACGCATAATGCATAACGCATAAAGCATAACGCATAACCCATAACGCATAACGCATAATGCACAACTCATAACGAATACAGCAAAACGCATAACGCTTAACGCATAACGGATCACGCATAACGCATAATGCACAACGTATAACGAATACCGCAAAACGCATAACGCCTAACGCATAACGCATAACGCATAACGCATAACGCATAACGTGTAACGCATACCGCATAACGCATAACGCATAACGCATAACGCATAACTTATAACTCATAACTCATAACGAATATCGCATAACGCATAACGCATAACTCATAACGCATAATGCATAACGCATAAAGCATAACGCATAACGCATAACGCATAACGCATATCGCATAACGCATAACGCATAACGCATAACGCATACCGTATAACGCATAACACATAACGCATAACGCAAACGTATAACGCACAACGCATAACGAATACAGCAAAACGCATAATGCTTAACGCATAACGCATATCGGATAACGTATAACGCATGACGCATAACGCATAACACATAACACATAACGCATAATGCACAACGCATAACGTATACAGCAAAACGCATAACGCTTAACGCATAACGGGTCACGCATAACGCATAATGCACAACGCATAACGAATACCGCAAAACGCATAACGCCTAACGCATAACGGATCACGCATAACGCTTAACGCATAACGTATAACTCATAATGCACAACGCATAACGCATAACGCATAACGCATAACGCATAACGCATAACACAAACGTATAACGCCCAACGCATAACGCATAACGCATAACGAATAACGCATAACGCATAACGTATAACGCATGACGCATATCGCATAACGCGTAACGCATAATGCAGAACGCATAAAGCGTAACGCATAACGCATAACGCATAACGCATAACGCATAACGCATAACGCATAACGCATAACGCATAACGCATAACGCATAACGAATAACGCATAACGCATAACGCATAACGCATAACGAATAACGCATAACGCATAACGCATAACGCATAACGCATAACGCATGACGCATATCGCATAACGCATAACGCATAATGCATAACGCATAAAGCGTAACGCATAACGCAAACCCATAAGGCATAAGGCATAACGCATAACGCATAACGCATAATGCATAACGCATAACGCATAACGCATAACGCATAACGCATCAGGCATAACGCATAACGTATAACGTATAACGCATACCGTATAACGCATAACGCATAACGCATAACGCATAACGCATAACGCATATCGGATAACGTATAACGCATGACGCATAACGCATAACACATAACACATAACGCATAATGCACAACGCATAACGTATACAGCAAAACGCATAACGCTTAACGCATAACGGGTCACGCATAACGCATAATGCACAACGCATAACGAATACCGCAAAACGCATAACGCCTAACGCATAACGGATCACGCATAACGCTTAACGCATAACGTATAACTCATAATGCACAACGCATAACGCATAACGCATAACGCATAACGCATAACGCATAACGCAAACGTATAACGCCCAACGCATAACGCATAACGCATAACGAATAACGCATAACGCATAACGCATAACGCATAACGCATAACGCATAACGCATAACGCATAACGCATGACGCATATCGCATAACGCATAACGCATAACGCAAACGTATAACGCCCAACGCATAACGCATAACGCATAACGAATAACGCATAACGCATAACGCATAACGCATGACGCATATCGCATAACGCATAACGCATAATGCATATCGCATAAAGCATAACGCATAACGCATAACGCATAACGCATAACGCATAACTTATAAATCATAAATCATAACGAATATCGCATAACGCATAACGCATAACGCATAACGCATAACGCATAACGCATAACGCATAAAGCATAACGCATAACGCATAACTCATAACTCATAACGAATATCGCATAACGCATAACGCATAACGCATAACGCATAATGCATAACGCATAAAGCATAACGCATAACGCATAACGCATAACACAAACGTATAACGCCCAACGCATAACGCATAACGCATAACGAATAACGCATAACGCATAACGTATAACGCATGACGCATATCGCATAACGCGTAACGCATAATGCAGAACGCATAAAACGTAACGCATAACGCATAACGCATAACGCATAACGCATAACGCATAACGCATAACGCATAACGCATAACGCATGACGCATATCGCATAACGCATAACGCATAATGCATAACGCATAAAGCATAACGCATAACCCATAACGCATAACGCATAATGCACAACGCATAACGAATACAGCAAAACGCATAACGCTTAACGCATAACGGATCACGCATAACGCATAATGCACAACGTATAACGAATACCGCAAAACGCATAACGCCTAACGCATAACGCATAACGCATAACGCATAACGCATAACGTGTAACGCATACCGCATAACGCATAACGCATAACGCATAACGCATAACTTATAACTCATAACTCATAACGAATATCGCATAACGCATAACGCATAACTCATAACGCATAATGCATAACGCATAAAGCATAACGCATAACGCATAACGCATAACGCATAACGCATAACGCATAACGCATAACGCATAACGCATACCGTATAACGCATAACACATAACGCATAACGCAAACGTATAACGCACAACGCATAACGAATACAGCAAAACGCATAATGCTTAACGCATAACGGATAACGCATAACGCATAACGCATAACGCATAACGCATATCGAATAACGCATAACGTGTAACTCATAACGCATAACGCATAAAGCATAATGCATAACGCATAACGAACAACGGATAACGCATAACGCATAACGCATAACGAATACCGCAAAACGTATATCGCCTTACACATTACGGATCACGCATAACGCATAACGCATAACGTATAACGCATAACGCATAACGCATAACGCATAACGCATAACGCATAACGCATAACGCATAACGTATAACGCATAACCCATAACGCATAAGACATAACGCCTAACGGATCACGCATAACGCACAACGCATAATGCATAACGCATAAAGCATAAAGCATAACGCATAACGCATAACGCATAACGCATAACGCATAAAGCATAACGCATAACGCATAACGCCTAACGCATAACGGATCACGCATAACGCATAAAGCATAACGCATAAAGCATAACGCATAACGCATACCGCATAACGCATAACGCATAACGCATAACGCATAACGCAAAACGCATAACGCATAATGCATACCGTATAACGCATAACGCATAATGCTTAACGCATAACGGATCACGCATAACGCATAACGCATAACGCATAACACATAACGCATATCGAATAACGCATAACGTGTAACTCATAACGCATAACGCATAAAGCATAATGCATAACGCATAACGAACAACGGATAACGCATAACGCATAACGCATAACGAATACCGCAAAACGTATATCGCCTAACACATAACGGATCACGCATAACGCATAACGCATAACGCATAACGCATATCGAATAACGCATAACGTGTAACTCATAACGCATAACGCATAAAGCATAATGCATAACGCATAACGAACAACGGATAACGCATAACGCATAACGCATAACGAATACCGCAAAACGTATATCGCCTTACACATTACGGATCACGCATAACGCATAACGCATAACGCATAACGCATAACGCATAACGCATAACGCATAACGCATAACGCATAACGCATAACGCATAACGTATAACGCATAACCCATAACGCATAAGACATAACGCCTAACGGATCACGCATAACGCACAACGCATAATGCATAACGCATAAAGCATAAAGCATAACGCATAACGCATAACGCATAACGCATAACGCATAAAGCATAACGCATAACGCATAACGCCTAACGCATAACGGATCACGCATAACGCATAAAGCATAACGCATAAAGCATAACGCATAACGCATAACGCATAACGCATAAGACATAACGCCTAACGGATCACGCATAACGCACAACGCATAATGCATAACGCATAAAGCATAACGCATAACGCATAACGCATAACGCATAACGCATAACGCATAACGCATAACGCATAACGCATAACGCATAACGCAAAACGCATAACGCATAATGCATACCGTATAACGCATAACGCATAATGCTTAACGCATAACGGATCACGCATAACGCATAACGCATAACGCATAACACATAACGCATATCGAATAACGCATAACGTGTAACTCATAACGCATAACGCATAAAGCATAATGCATAACGCATAACGAACAACGGATAACGCATAACGCATAACGCATAACGAATACCGCAAAACGTATATCGCCTAACACATAACGGATCACGCATAACGCATAACGCATAACGTATAACGCATAACGCATAACGCATAACGCATAACGCATAACGCATATCGCATAAAACATAACGCATAAAGCATAACGTACAACGTATAACGCATAACGCATAACGCATAACGCATAACGCATAACGCATTACGTATATCGCATAACACATAACGCATAACCCATAACGCATAACGCATAAGGCATAACGCATAACGTTAACGCATAACGCATAACGCCTAACGCATAACGGATCACGCATAACGCATAAAGCATAACGCATAAAGCATAACGCATAACGCATAACGCATAACGCATAAGATATAACGCCTAACGGATCACGCATAACGCACAACGCATAATGCATAACGCATAAAGCATAACGCATAACGCATAACGCATAACGCATAACGCATACCGCATAACGCATAACGCATAACGCATAACGCATAACGCAAAACGCATAACGCATAATGCATACCGTATAACGCATAACGCATAACGCATAACGCATAACGCATAACGCATAACGCATAACGCATAACGCATAACGCATAACGCATAACGCATAACGCATAACGCATAACGCATAACGCATAACGCATAACGCATAACGCATAACGCATAACGCATAACGCATAACGCATAACGCATAACGCATAACGCATAACGCATAACGCATAACGCATAGCGCATAACGCATAACGCATAACGCATAACGCACAACGCATAACGCATAACGCATAACGCATAACGCATAACGCATAACGCATAACGCAAAACGCATAACGCATAACGCATAACGCATAACGCATACCGTATAACGCATAACGCATAACGTATAACGCATAACGCATAACGCATAACGCATAACGCATAACGCATAACGCATAACGCATAACGCATAACGCATAACGCATAACGCATAACGCATAACGTATAACGCATAACGCATAACGCATAACGTATAACGCATAACGCATAACGCATACCGTATAACGCATAACGCATAACGCATAACGCATAACGCACAACGCAAACATATAACGCACAACGCATAATGCATAACGCATAACGCATAACGCATAACGCATAACGCATAACGTATAACGCATAACGCATAACGCATACCGTATAACGCATAACGCATAACGCATAACGCATAACGCACAACGCAAACATATAACGCACAACGCATAATGCATAACGCATAACGCATAACGCATAACGCATAACGCATAACCCATAACGCATAACGCATAATGCACAACTCATAACGTATACAGCATAACGCATAACGCATAACTTATAACTCATAACTCATAACGAATATCGCATAACGCATAACGCATAACTCATAACGCATAATGCATAACGCATAAAGCATAACGCATAACGCGTAACGCATAACGCATAACGCAAACGTATAACGCCCAACGCATAACGCATAACGCATAACGAATAACGCATAACGCATAACGCATAACGCATAATGCATACCGTATAACGCATAACGCATAACGCATGACGCATATCGCATAACGCATAACGCATAACGTCTAACGCATAACGCATAACGCATAACGCATAACGCATAACGCATAACGCATAACGCATAACGTATAACGCATAACGCATAACGCATAACGTATAACGCATAACGCATAACGCATACCGTATAACGCATAACGCATAACGCATAACGCATAACGCATATCGCATAACTTATAACTCATAACTCATAACGTATATCGCATAACGCATAACGCATAACGCATAACGCATAATGCATAACGCATAACGCATCAAGCGTAACACATAACGCAAACCCATAAGGCATAAGGCATAACGCATAACGCATAACGCATAACGCATAACGCATAACGCATAACGCATAACGCATAACGCATAACGCATAACGCATAACGCATAACGCATAACGCATAACGCATGACGCATATCGCATAACGCATAACGCATAATGCATAACGCATAAAGCATAACGCATAACCCATAACGCATAACGCATAATGCACAACTCATAACGAATACAGCAAAACGCATAACGCTTAACGCATAACGGATCACGCATAACGCATAATGCACAACGTATAACGAATACCGCAAAACGCATAACGCCTAACGCATAACGCATAACGCATAACGCATAACGCATAACGTGTAACGCATACCGCATAACGCATAACGCATAACGCATAACGCATAACTTATAACTCATAACTCATAACGAATATCGCATAACGCATAACGCATAACTCATAACGCATAATGCACAACGCATAAAGCATAACGCATAACGCATAACGCATAACGCATATCGCATAACGCATAACGCATAACGCATAACGCATACCGTATAACGCATAACACATAACGCATAACGCAAACGTATAACGCACAACGCATAACGAATACAGCAAAACGCATAATGCTTAACGCATAACGGATAACGCATAACGCATAACGCATAACGCATAACGCATATCGAATAACGCATAACGTGTAACTCATAACGCATAACGCATAAAGCATAATGCATAACGCATAACGAACAACGGATAACGCATAACGCATAACGCATAACGAATACCGCAAAACGTATATCGCCTTACACATTACGGATCACGCATAACGCATAACGCATAACGCATAACGCATAACGCATAACGCATAACGCATAACGCATAACGCATAACGCATAACGCATAACGTATAACGCATAACCCATAACGCATAAGACATAACGCCTAACGGATCACGCATAACGCACAACGCATAATGCATAACGCATAAAGCATAAAGCATAACGCATAACGCATAACGCATAACGCATAACGCATAAAGCATAACGCATAACGCATAACGCCTAACGCATAACGGATCACGCATAACGCATAAAGCATAACGCATAAAGCATAACGCATAACGCATACCGCATAACGCATAACGCATAACGCATAACGCATAACGCAAAACGCATAACGCATAATGCATACCGTATAACGCATAACGCATAATGCTTAACGCATAACGGATCACGCATAACGCATAACGCATAACGCATAACACATAACGCATATCGAATAACGCATAACGTGTAACTCATAACGCATAACGCATAAAGCATAATGCATAACGCATAACGAACAACGGATAACGCATAACGCATAACGCATAACGAATACCGCAAAACGTATATCGCCTAACACATAACGGATCACGCATAACGCATAACGCATAACGCATAACGCATATCGAATAACGCATAACGTGTAACTCATAACGCATAACGCATAAAGCATAATGCATAACGCATAACGAACAACGGATAACGCATAACGCATAACGCATAACGAATACCGCAAAACGTATATCGCCTTACACATTACGGATCACGCATAACGCATAACGCATAACGCATAACGCATAACGCATAACGCATAACGCATAACGCATAACGCATAACGCATAACGCATAACGTATAACGCATAACCCATAACGCATAAGACATAACGCCTAACGGATCACGCATAACGCACAACGCATAATGCATAACGCATAAAGCATAAAGCATAACGCATAACGCATAACGCATAACGCATAACGCATAAAGCATAACGCATAACGCATAACGCCTAACGCATAACGGATCACGCATAACGCATAAAGCATAACGCATAAAGCATAACGCATAACGCATAACGCATAACGCATAAGACATAACGCCTAACGGATCACGCATAACGCACAACGCATAATGCATAACGCATAAAGCATAACGCATAACGCATAACGCATAACGCATAACGCATACCGCATAACGCATAACGCATAACGCATAACGCATAACGCAAAACGCATAACGCATAATGCATACCGTATAACGCATAACGCATAATGCTTAACGCATAACGGATCACGCATAACGCATAACGCATAACGCATAACACATAACGCATATCGAATAACGCATAACGTGTAACTCATAACGCATAACGCATAAAGCATAATGCATAACGCATAACGAACAACGGATAACGCATAACGCATAACGCATAACGAATACCGCAAAACGTATATCGCCTAACACATAACGGATCACGCATAACGCATAACGCATAACGCATAAGGCATATTGAATAACGCATAACGTGTAACTCATAACGCATAACGCATAAAGCATAATGCATAACGCATAACGAACAACGGATAACGCATAACGCATAACGCATAACGAATACCGCAAAACGTATATCGCCTAACACATAACGGATCACGCATAACGCATAACGCATAACGTATAACGCATAACGCATAACGCATAACGCATAACGCATAACGCATATCGCATAAAACATAACGCATAAAGCATAACGTACAACGTATAACGCATAACGCATAACGCATAACGCATAACGCATAACGCATTACGTATATCGCATAACACATAACGCATAACCCATAACGCATAACGCATAAGGCATAACGCATAACGTTAACGCATAACGCATAACGCCTAACGCATAACGGATCACGCATAACGCATAAAGCATAACGCATAAAGCATAACGCATAACGCATAACGCATAACGCATAAGATATAACGCCTAACGGATCACGCATAACGCACAACGCATAATGCATAACGCATAAAGCATAACGCATAACGCATAACGCATAACGCATAACGCATACCGCATAACGCATAACGCATAACGCATAACGCATAACGCAAAACGCATAACGCATAATGCATACCGTATAACGCATAACGCATAACGCATAACGCATAACGCATAACGCATAACGCATAACGCATAACGCATAACGCATAACGCATAACGCATAACGCATAACGCATAACGCATAACGCATAACGCATAACGCATAACGCATAACGCATAACGCATAACGCATAACGCATAACGCATAACGCATAACGCATAACGCATAACGCATAACGCATAACGCATAACGCATAGCGCATAACGCATAACGCATAACGCATAACGCACAACGCATAACGCATAACGCATAACGCATAACGCATAACGCATAACGCATAACGCATAACGCATAACGCATAACGCATAACGCATAACGCATACCGTATAACGCATAACGCATAACGTATAACGCATAACGCATAACGCATAACGCATAACGCATAACGCATAACGCATAACGCATAACGCATAACGCATAACGCATAACGTATAACGCATAACGCATAACGCATAACGTATAACGCATAACGCATAACGCATACCGTATAACGCATAACGCATAACGCATAACGCATAACGCACAACGCAAACATATAACGCACAACGCATAATGCATAACGCATAACGCATAACGCATAACGCATAACGCATAACGTATAACGCATAACGCATAACGCATACCGTATAACGCATAACGCATAACGCATAACGCATAACGCACAACGCAAACATATAACGCACAACGCATAATGCATAACGCATAACGCATAACGCATAACGCATAACCCATAACGCATAACGCATAATGCACAACTCATAACGAATACAGCATAACGCATAACGCATAACTTATAACTCATAACTCATAACGAATATCGCATAACGCATAACGCATAACTCATAACGCATAATGCATAACGCATAAAGCATAACGCATAACGCGTAACGCATAACGCATAACGCAAACGTATAACGCCCAACGCATAACGCATAACGCATAACGAATAACGCATAACGCATAACGCATAACGCATAATGCATACCGTATAACGCATAACGCATAACGCATGACGCATATCGCATAACGCATAACGCATAACGTCTAACGCATAACGCATAACGCATAACGCATAACGCATAACGCATAACGCATAACGCATAACGCATAACGTATAACGCATAACGCATAACGCATAACGTATAACGCATAACGCATAACGCATACCGTATAACGCATAACGCATAACGCATAACGCATAACGCATATCGCATAACTTATAACTCATAACTCATAACGTATATCGCATAACGCATAACGCATAACGCATAACGCATAATGCATAACGCATAACGCATGAAGCGTAACACATAACGCAAACCCATAAGGCATAAGGCATAACGCATAACGCATAACGCATAACGCATAACGCATAACGCATAACGCATAACGCATAACGCATAACGCATAACGCATAACGCATAACGCATAACGCATAACGCATAACGCATAACGCATAACGCATAACGCATAACGTATAACGCATAACGCATAACGCATAACGTATAACGCATAACGCATAACGCATACCGTATAACGCATAACGCATAACGCATAACGCACAACGCAAACATATAACGCACAACGCATAATGCATAACGCATAACGCATAACGCATAACCCATAACGCATAACGCATAATGCACAACGCATAACGAATACAGCAAAACGCATATCGCTTAACGCATAACGGATCACGCATAACGCATAATGCACAACGCATAACGAATACCGCAAAACGCATAACGCCTAACGTATAACGCATAACGCATAACGCATAACGCATAACGTATAACGCATACCGCATAACGCATAACGCATAACGCATAACGCATAACTTATAACTCATAACTCATAACGAATATCGCATAACGCATAACGCATAACGCATAACGCATAATGTATAACGCATAAAGCATAACGCATAACGCATAACGCATAACGCATAACGGAAACGTATAACGCCCAACGCATAACGCATAACGCATAACGAATAACGCATAACGCATAACGCATAACGCATAACGCATAACGCATGACGCATATCGCATAACGCATAACGCATAACGCATAACGCATAAGGCATAACGCATAACGCATAACGCATAACGCATAACGAATAACGCATAACGCATAACGCACAACGCAAACGTATAACGCAGAACGCATAATGCATAACGCATAACGCATAACGCATAACGCATAACGCATAATGCATGACGCATAACGCATAACGCATAACGCATGACGCATATCGCATAACGCATAACGCATAATGCATAACGCATAAAGCATAACGCATAACGCATAACGCATAACACATAACGCATAACGCACAACGCAAACGTATAACGCAGAACGCATAATGCATAACGCATAACGCATAACGCATAACGCATAATGCATAACGCATAACGCATAACGCATAAGGCATAACGTATAACGCATAACGCATAACGCAAACGTATAACGCCCAACGCATAACGCATAACGCATAACGAATAACGCATAACGCATAACGCATAACGCATGACGCATATCGCATAACGCATAACGCATAATGCATAACGCATAAAGCATAACGCATAACGCATAACGCATAACGCATAACGCATAACGCATAACGCATAACGCATAACGCATAACGCATAACGCATAACGCATAACGCATAACGCATAACGCATAACGTATAACGCATAACGCATAACGCATAACGTATAACGCATAACGCATAACGCATACCGTATAACGCATAACGCATAACGCATAACGCATAACGCACAACGCAAACATATAACGCACAACGCATAATGCATAACGCATAACGCATAACGCATAACCCATAACGTATAACGCATAATGCACAACGCATAACGAATACAGCAAAACGCATATCGCTTAACGCATAACGGATCACGCATAACGCATAATGCACAACGCATAACGAATACCGCAAAACGCATAACGCCTAACGTATAACGCATAACGCATAACGCATAACGCATAACGTATAACGCATACCGCATAACGCATAACGCATAACGCATAACGCATAACTTATAACTCATAACTCATAACGAATATCGCATAACGCATAACGCATAACGCATAACGCATAATGTATAACGCATAATGTATAACGCATAAAGCGTAACGCATAACGCATAACGCATAACGCATAACGGAAACGTATAACGCCCAACGCATAACGCATAACGCATAACGAATAACGCATAACGCATAACGCATGACGCATATCGCATAACGCATAACGCATAACGCATAACGCATAAGGCATAACGCATAACGCATAACGCATAACGCATAACGCATAACGAATAACGCATAACGCATAACGCATAACGCATAACGCATAACGCATAACGCATGACGCATATCGCATAACGCATAACGCATAACGCATAACGCATAAGGCATAACGTATAACGCATAACGCATAACGCAAACGTATAACGCCCAACGCATAACGCATAACGCATAACGAATAACGCATAACGCATAACGCATAACGCATGACGCATATCGCATAACGCATAACGCATAATGCATAACGCATAAAGCATAACGCATAACGCATAACGCATAACGCATAACGCACAACGCAAACGTATAACGCAGAACGCATAATGCATAACGCATAACGCATAACGCATAACGCATAACGCATAATGCATGACGCATAACGCATAACGCATAACGCATGACGCATATCGCATAACGCATAACGCATAATGCATAACGCATAAAGCATAACGCATAACGCATAACGCATAACACACAACGCATAACGCACAACGCAAACGTATAACGCAGAACGCATAATGCATAACGCATAACGCATAACGCATAACGCATAATGCATGACGCATAACGCATAACGCATAACGCATAACGCATAACGCATAACGTATAACGCATAACGCATACCGCATAACGCATAACGCATAACGCATAACGCATGTCGCATAATGTATAACGCATAACGCATAACGAATACAGCAAAACGCATAACGCTTAACGCATAACGGATCACGCATAACGAATAACGCATAACGCATAACGCATGACGCATATCGCATAACGCATAACGCATAACGCATAACGCATAAGGCATAACGTATAACCCATAACGCATAACGCAAACGTATAACGCCCAACGCATAACGCATAACGCATAACGAATAACGCATAACGCATAACGCATAACGCATGTCGCATATCGCATAACGCATAACGCATAATGCATAACGCATAAAGCATAACGCATAACGCATAACGCATAACGCATAGCGCATAACGCATAACGCATAACGCATAACGCATAACGCACAACGCAAACGTATAACGCAGAACGCATAATGCATAACGCATAACGCATAACGCATAACGCATAACGCATAATGCATGACGCATAACGCATAACGCATAACGCATGACGCATATCGCATAACGCATAACGCATAATGCATAACGCATAAAGCATAACGCATAACGCATAACGCATAACACATAACGCATAACGCACAACGCAAACGTATAACGCAGAACGCATAATGCATAACGCATAACGCATAACGCATAACGCATAATGCATGACGCATAACGCATAACGCATAACGCATAACGCATAACGTATAACGTATAACGCATACCGCATAACGCATAACGCATAACGCATAACGCATGTCGCATAATGTATAACGCATAACGCATAACGAATACAGCAAAACGCATAACGCTTAACGCATAACGCAAACGTATAACGCCAAACGCATAACGCATAACGCATAACGCATAACGCACAACGCAAACATATAACGCACAACGCATAATGCATAACGCATAACGCATAACGCATAACGCATAACCCATAACGCATAACGCATAATGCACAACGCATAACGCATACAGCAAAACGCATATCGCTTAACGCATAACGGATCACGCATAACGCATAATGCACAACGCATAACGAATACCGCAAAACGCATAACGCCTAACGTATAACGCATAACGCATAACGCATAACGCATAACGTATAACGCATACCGCATAACGCATAACGCATAATGCATAACGCATAACTTATAACTCATAACTCATAACGAATATCGCATAACGCATAACGCATAACGCATAACGCATAATGTATAACGCATAACGCATAACGAATAACGCATAACGCATAACGCATAACGCATAACGCATAACGCATAACGCATAACGCATAACGCACAACGCAAACGTATAACGCAGAACGCATAATGCATAACGCATAACGCATAACGCATAACGCATAACGCATAATGCATGACGCATAACGCATAACGCATAACGCATAACGCAAACGTATAACGCCAAACGCATAACGCATAACGCATAACGCACAACGCAAACATATAACGCACAACGCATATTGCATAACGCATAACGCATAACGCATAACCCATAACGCATAACGCATAATGCACAACGCATAACGAATACAGCAAAACGCATATCGCTTAACGCATAACGGATCACGCATAACGCATAATGCACAACGCATAACGAATACCGCAAAACGCATAACGCCTAACGTATAACGCTTAACGCATAACGCATAACGCATAACGTATAACGCATACCGCATAACGCATAACGCATAATGCATAACGCATAACTTATAACTCATAACTCATAACGAATATCGCATAACGCATAACGCATAACGCATAACGCATAATGTATAACGCATAAAGCATAACGCATATCGCATAACGCATAACGCATAACGCAAACGTATAACGCCCAACGCATAACGCATAACGCAAAACGAATAACGCATAACGCATAACGCATAACGCATAACGCATAACGCATGACGCATATCGCATAACGCATAACGCATAACGCATAACGCATAAGGCATAACGCATAACGCATAACGCATAACGCATAACGAATAACGCATAACGCATAACGCATAACGCATAACGCATAACGCATAACGCATAACGCATGACGCATATCGCATAACGCTTAACGCATAACGCATAACGCATAAGGCATAACGCATAACGCATAACGCATAACGCAAACGTATAACGCCCAACGCATAACGCATAACGCATAACGAATAACGCATAACGCATAACGCATAACGCATGACGCATATCGCATAACGCATAACGCATAATGCATAACGCATAAAGCATAACGCATAACGCATAACGCATAACGCATAACGCATAACGCATAACGCATAACGCATAACGCATAACGCACAACGCAAACGTATAACGCAGAACGCATAATGCATAACGCATAACGCATAACGCATAACGCATAATGCATGACGCATAACGCATAACGCATAACGCATGACGCATATCGCATAACGCATAACACATAATGCATAACGCATAAAGCATAACGCATAACGCATAACGCATAACACATAACGCATAACGCACAACGCAAACGTATAACGCAGAACGCATTATGCATAACGCATAACGCATAACGCATAACGCATAATGCATGACGCATAACGCATAACGCATAACGCATAACGCATAACGCATAACGTATAACGTATAACGCATACCGCATAACGCATAACGCATAACGCATAACGCATGTCGCATAATGTATAACGCATAACGCATAACGAATACAGCAAAACGCATAACGCTTAACGCATAACGGATCACGCATAACGAATAACGCATACCGCATAACGCATAACGCATAACGCATAACGCATAACGCATAACGCATAACGCATGACGCATATCGCATAACGCATAACGCATAACGCATAACGCATAAGGCATAACGCATGACGCATAACGCATAACGCAAACGTATAACGCCCAACGCATAACGCATAACGCATAACGCATGATGCATATCGCATAACGCATAACGCATAATGCATAACGCATGAAGCATAACGCATAACGCATAACGCATAACGCATAACGCATAACGCATAACGCACAACGCAAACGTATAACGCAGAACGCATAATGCATAACGCATAACGCATAACGCATAACGCATAACGCATAACGCATAATGCATGACGCATAACGCATAACGCATAACGCATAACGCATAACGCAAACGTATAACGCCAAAAGCATAACGCATAACGCATAACGAATAACGCATAACGCATAACGCATAACGCATAACGCATAACGCATAACGCATGACGCATATCGCATAACGCATAACGCATAACGCATAACGCATAAGGCATAACGCATAACGCATAACGCATAACGCAAACGTATAACGCCCAACGCATAACGCATAACGCATAACGAAGAACGCATAACGCATAACGCATAACGCATAACGCATAACGCATGACGCATATCGCATAACGCATAACGCATAATGCATAACGCATAAAGCATAACGCATAACGCATAACGCATAACGCATAACGCACAACGCAAACGTATAACGCAGAACGCATAATGCATAACGCATAACGCATAACGCATAACGCATAATGCATGACGCATAACGCATAACGCATAACGCATGACGCATATCGCATAACGCATAACGCATAATGCATAACGCATAAAGCATAACGCATAACGCATAACGCATAACGCATAACGTATAACGCATAATGCACAACGCATAACGAATACAGCAAAACGCATAACGCTTAACGCATAACGGATCACGCATAACGGATCACGCATAACGCTTAACGCATAACGTATAACTGATAATGCATAACGCATAAAGCATAACGCATAACGCATAACGCATAACGCATAACACATAACGCATAACGCATAATGCACAACGCATAACGAATACAGCAAAACGCATAACGCTTAACGCATAACGGATCACGCATAACGGATCACGCATAACGCTTAACGCATAACGTATAACTGATAATGCATAACGCATAAAGCATAACGCATAACGCATAACGCATAACGAATAACGCATAACGCATAACGCATAACGCATAACGCATAACGCATAACTTATAAATCATAACTCATAACGAATATCGCATAACGCATAACGCATAACGCATAACGCATAACGCATAACGCATAATGCATAACGCATAAAGCATAACGCATAACGCATAACTCATAACTCATAACGAATATCGCATAACGCATAACGCATAACGCATAACGCATAATGCATAACGCATAAAGCATAACGCATAACGCATAACGCATAACGCATAACACAAACGTATAACGCCCAACGCATAACGCATAACGCATAACGAATAACGCATAACGCATAACGTATAACGCATGACGCATATCGCATAACGCGTAACGCATAACGCATAACGCATAACGCATAACGCACAACGCATAACGCATAACGCATAACGCATAACGCATAACGCATAACGAATAACGCATAACGCATAACGCATAACGCATAACGCATAACGCATAACGCATGACGCATATCGCATAACGCATAACGCATAATGCATAACGCAGAACGCACAACGCATAACGCATAACGCATAACGCATAACGCATAACGCATAACGAATAACGCATAACGCATAACGCATAACGCATAACGCATAACGCATAACGCATGACGCATATCGCATAACGCATAACGCATAATGCATAACGCATAAAGCGTAACGCATAACGCAAACCCATAAGGCATAAGGCATAACGCATAAAGCATAACGCATAATGCATAACGCATAACGCATAACGCATAACGCATCAGGCATAACGCATAACGTATAACGCCTAACGCATAACGCATAAGGCATAACGCATAAAGCATAACGCATAACGCATAACGCATAACGCATAATGTATAACGCATAATGTATAACGCATAAAGCGTAACGCATAACGCATAACGCATAACGCATAACGGAAACGTATAACGCCCAACGCATAACGCATAACGCATAACGAATAACGCATAACGCATAACGCATGACGCATATCGCATAACGCATAACGCATAACGCATAACGCATAAGGCATAACGCATAACGCATAACGCATAACGCATAACGCATAACGAATAACGCATAACGCATAACGCATAACGCATAACGCATAACGCATAACGCATGACGCATATCGCATAACGCATAACGCATAACGCATAACGCATAAGGCATAACGTATAACGCATAACGCATAACGCAAACGTATAACGCCCAACGCATAACGCATAACGCATAACGAATAACGCATAACGCATAACGCATAACGCATGACGCATATCGCATAACGCATAACGCATAATGCATAACGCATAAAGCATAACGCATAACGCATAACGCATAACGCATAACGCACAACGCAAACGTATAACGCAGAACGCATAATGCATAACGCATAACGCATAACGCATAACGCATAACGCATAATGCATGACGCATAACGCATAACGCATAACGCATGACGCATATCGCATAACGCATAACGCATAATGCATAACGCATAAAGCATAACGCATAACGCATAACGCATAACACACAACGCATAACGCACAACGCAAACGTATAACGCAGAACGCATAATGCATAACGCATAACGCATAACGCATAACGCATAATGCATGACGCATAACGCATAACGCATAACGCATAACGCATAACGCATAACGTATAACGCATAACGCATAACGCATAACGCATAACGCATAACGCATAACGCATGTCGCATAATGTATAACGCATAACGCATAACGAATACAGCAAAACGCATAACGCTTAACGCATAACGGATCACGCATAACGAATAACGCATAACGCATAACGCATGACGCATATCGCATAACGCATAACGCATAACGCATAACGCATAAGGCATAACGTATAACCCATAACGCATAACGCAAACGTATAACGCCCAACGCATAACGCATAACGCATAACGAATAACGCATAACGCATAACGCATAACGCATGTCGCATATCGCATAACGCATAACGCATAATGCATAACGCATAAAGCATAACGCATAACGCATAACGCATAACGCATAGCGCATAACGCATAACGCATAACGCATAACGCATAACGCACAACGCAAACGTATAACGCAGAACGCATAATGCATAACGCATAACGCATAACGCATAACGCATAATGCATGACGCATAACGCATAACGCATAACGCATGACGCATATCGCATAACGCATAACGCATAATGCATAACGCATAAAGCATAACGCATAACGCATAACGCATAACACATAACGCATAACGCACAACGCAAACGTATAACGCAGAACGCATAATGCATAACGCATAACGCATAACGCATAACGCATAATGCATGACGCATAACGCATAACGCATAACGCATAACGCATAACGTATAACGTATAACGCATACCGCATAACGCATAACGCATAACGCATAACGCATGTCGCATAATGTATAACGCATAACGCATAACGAATACAGCAAAACGCATAACGCTTAACGCATAACGCAAACGTATAACGCCAAACGCATAACGCATAACGCATAACGCATAACGCACAACGCAAACATATAACGCACAACGCATAATGCATAACGCATAACGCATAACGCATAACGCATAACCCATAACGCATAACGCATAATGCACAACGCATAACGCATACAGCAAAACGCATATCGCTTAACGCATAACGGATCACGCATAACGCATAATGCACAACGCATAACGAATACCGCAAAACGCATAACGCCTAACGTATAACGCATAACGCATAACGCATAACGCATAACGTATAACGCATACCGCATAACGCATAACGCATAATGCATAACGCATAACTTATAACTCATAACTCATAACGAATATCGCATAACGCATAACGCATAACGCATAACGCATAATGTATAACGCATAACGCATAACGAATAACGCATAACGCATAACGCATAACGCATAACGCATAACGCATAACGCATAACGCATAACGCATAACGCACAACGCAAACGTATAACGCAGAACGCATAATGCATAACGCATAACGCATAACGCATAACGCATAACGCATAATGCATGACGCATAACGCATAACGCATAACGCATAACGCAAACGTATAACGCCAAACGCATAACGCATAACGCATAACGCACAACGCAAACATATAACGCACAACGCATAATGCATAACGCATAACGCATAACGCATAACCCATAACGCATAACGCATAATGCACAACGCATAACGAATACAGCAAAACGCATATCGCTTAACGCATAACCCATAACGCATAACGCATAACGCATAACGCATAACGTATAACGCATACCGCATAACGCATAACGCATAATGCATAACGCATAACTTATAACTCATAACTCATAACGAATATCGCATAACGCATAACGCATAACGCATAACGCATAATGTATAACGCATAAAGCATAACGCATAACGCATAACGCATAACGCATAACGCAAACGTATAACGCCCAACGCATAACGCATAACGCAAAACGAATAACGCATAACGCATAACGCATAACGCATAACGCATAACGCATGACGCATATCGCATAACGCATAACGCATAACGCATAACGCATAAGGCATAACGCATAACGCATAACGCATAACGCATAACGAATAACGCATAACGCATAACGCATAACGCATAACGCATAACGCATAACGCATAACGCATGACGCATATCGCATAACGCTTAACGCATAACGCATAACGCATAAGGCATAACGCATAACGCATAACGCATAACGCATAACGCATAACGCATAACGCATAACGCATAACGCATAACGCATAACGCACAACGCAAACGTATAACGCAGAACGCATAATGCATAACGCATAACGCATAACGCATAACGCATAATGCATGACGCATAACGCATAACGCATAACGCATGACGCATATCGCATAACGCATAACACATAATGCATAACGCATAAAGCATAACGCATAACGCATAACGCATAACACATAACGCATAACGCACAACGCAAACGTATAACGCAGAACGCATTATGCATAACGCATAACGCATAACGCATAACGCATAATGCATGACGCATAACGCATAACGCATAACGCATAACGCATAACGCATAACGTATAACGTATAACGCATACCGCATAACGCATAACGCATAACGCATAACGCATGTCGCATAATGTATAACGCATAACGCATAACGAATACAGCAAAACGCATAACGCTTAACGCATAACGGATCACGCATAACGAATAACGCATACCGCATAACGCATAACGCATAACGCATAACGCATAACGCATAACGCATGACGCATATCGCATAACGCATAACGCATAACGCATAACGCATAAGGCATAACGCATGACGCATAACGCATAACGCAAACGTATAACGCCCAACGCATAACGCATAACGCATAACGCATGATGCATATCGCATAACGCATAACGCATAATGCATAACGCATGAAGCATAACGCATAACGCATAACGCATAACGCATAACGCATAACGCATAACGCACAACGCAAACGTATAACGCAGAACGCATAATGCATAACGCATAACGCATAACGCATAACGCATAACGCATAACGCATAATGCATGACGCATAACGCATAACGCATAACGCATAACGCATAACGCAAACGTATAACGCCAAAAGCATAACGCATAACGCATAACGAATAACGCATAACGCATAACGCATAACGCATAACGCATAACGCATAACGCATGACGCATATCGCATAACGCATAACGCATAACGCATAACGCATAAGGCATAACGCATAACGCATAACGCATAACGCAAACGTATAGCGCCCAACGCATAACGCATAACGCATAACGAAGAACGCATAACGCATAACGCATAACGCATAACGCATAACGCATGACGCATATCGCATAACGCATAACGCATAATGCATAACGCATAAAGCATAACGCATAACGCATAACGCATAACGCATAACGCACAACGCAAACGTATAACGCAGAACGCATAATGCATAACGCATAACGCATAACGCATAACGCATAATGCATGACGCATAACGCATAACGCATAACGCATGACGCATATCGCATAACGCATAACGCATAATGCATAACGCATAAAGCATAACGCATAACGCATAACGCATAACGCATAACGTATAACGCATAACGCATACCCTATAACGCATGACGCATAACGAATACAGCAAAACGCATAACGCTTAACGCATAACGGATCACGCATAACGGATCACGCATAACGCTTAACGCATAACGTATAACTGATAATGCATAACGCATAAAGCATAACGCATAACGCATAACGCATAACGCATAACACATAACGCATAACGCATAATGCACAACGCATAACGAATACAGCAAAACGCATAACGCTTAACGCATAACGGATCACGCATAACGGATCACGCATAACGCTTAACGCATAACGAAGAACGCAAACGTATAACGCAGAACGCATAATGCATAACGCATAACGCATAACGCATAACGCATAATGCATGACGCATAACGCATAACGCATAACGCATGACGCATATCGCATAACGCATAACGCATAATGCATAACGCATAAAGCATAACGCATAACGCATAACGCATAACGCATAACGTATAACGCATAATGCACAACGCATAACGAATACAGCAAAACGCATAACGCTTAACGCATAACGGATCACGCATAACGGATCACGCATAACGCTTAACGCATAACGTATAACTGATAATGCATAACGCATAAAGCATAACGCATAACGCATAACGCATAACGCATAACACATAACGCATAACGCATAATGCACAACGCATAACGAATACAGCAAAACGCATAACGCTTAACGCATAACGGATCACGCATAACGGATCACGCATAACGCTTAACGCATAACGTATAACTGATAATGCATAACGCATAAAGCATAACGCATAACGCATAACGCATAACGAATAACGCATAACGCATAACGCATAACGCATAACGCATAACGCATAACTTATAAATCATAACTCATAACGAATATCGCATAACGCATAACGCATAACGCATAACGCATAACGCATAACGCATAATGCATAACGCATAAAGCATAACGCATAACGCATAACTCATAACTCATAACGAATATCGCATAACGCATAACGCATAACGCATAACGCATAATGCATAACGCATAAAGCATAACGCATAACGCATAACGCATAACGCATAACACAAACGTATAACGCCCAACGCATAACGCATAACGCATAACGAATAACGCATAACGCATAACGTATAACGCATGACGCATATCGCATAACGCGTAACGCATAACGCATAACGCATAACGCATAACGCATAACGCATAACGCATAACGCATAACGCATAACGCATAACGCATAACGCATAACGCATAACGAATAACGCATAACGCATAACGCATAACGCATAACGCATAACGCATAACGCATGACGCATATCGCATAACGCATAACGCATAATGCATAACGCATAAAGCGTAACGCATAACGCAAACCCATAAGGCATAAGGCATAACGCATAAAGCATAACGCATAATGCATAACGCATAACGCATAACGCATAACGCATCAGGCATAACGCATAACGTATAACGCCTAACGCATAACGCATAAGGCATAACGCATAACGCATAACGCATAACGCAAACGTATAACGCCCAACGCATAACGCATAACGCATAACGAAGAACGCATAACGCATAACGCATAACGCATAACGCATGACGCATATCGCATAACGCATAACGCATAATGCATAACGCATAAAGCATAACGCATAACGCATAACGCATAACGCATAACGCATAACGCACAACGCAAACGTATAACGCAGAACGCATAATGCATAACGCATAACGCATAACGCATAACGCATAATGCATGACGCATAACGCATAACGCATAACGCATGACGCATATCGCATAACGCATAACGCATAATGCATAACGCATAAAGCATAACGCATAACGCATAACGCATAACGCATAACGCATAACGTATTACGCATAATGCACAACGCATAACGAATACAGCAAAACGCATAACGCTTAACGCATAACGGATCACGCATAACGCATAACGTATAACGTATAACGCATACCGTATAACGCATAACGCATAACGCATAACGCATAACGCATATCGCATAACGTATAACGCATGACGCATAACGCATAACACATAACACATAACGCATAATGCACAACGCATAACGTATACAGCAAAACGCATAACGCTTAACGCATAACGGGTCACGCATAACGCATAATGCACAACGCATAACGAATACCGCAAAACGCATAACGCCTAACGCATAACGGATCACGCATAACGCTTAACGCATAACGTATAACTCATAATGCACAACGCATAACGCATAACGCATAACGCATAACGCAAACGTATAACGCCCAACGCATAACGCATAACGCATAACGAATAACGCATAACGCATAACGCATAACGCATAACGCATAACGCATAACGCATGACGCATATCGCATAACGCATAACGCATAACGCATAACTCAAACGTATAACGCCCAACGCATAACGCATAACGAATAACGCATAACGCACAACGCAAACGTATAACGCAGAACGCATAATGCATAACGCATAACGCATAACGCATAACGCATAATGCATGACGCATTACGCATAACGCATAACGCATGACGCATATTGCATAACGCATAACGCATAATGCATAACGCATAAAGCATAACGCATAACGCATAACGCATAACGCATAACGCATAACGCATAACGCATGACGCATATCGCATAACGCATAACGCAAACGTATAACGCCAAACGCATAACGCATAACGCATAACGAATAACGCATAACGCATAACGCATAACGCATAACGCATAACGCATAACGCATGACGCATATCGCATAACGCATAACGCATAACGCATAACGCATAAGGCATAACGCATAACGCATAACGCATAACGCAAACGTATAACGCCCAACGCATAACGCATAACGCATAACGAATAACGCATAACGCATAACGCATAACGCATAACGCATGACGCATATCGCATAACGCCTAACGCATAATGCATAACGCATAAAGCATAACGCATAACGCATAACGCATAACGCATAACGCACAACGCAAACGTATAACGCAGAACGCATAATGCATAACGCATAACGCATAACGCATAACGCATAATGCATGACGCATAACGCATAACGCATAACGCATGACGCATATCGCATAACGCATAACGCATAATGCATAACGCATAAAGCATAACGCATAACGCATAACGCATAACGCATAACTCATAACGTATAACGCATAATGCACAACGCATAACGAATACAGCAAAACGCATAACGATTAACGCATAACGGATCACGCATAACGGATCACGCATAACGCTTAACGCATAACGTATAACTGATAATGCATAACGCATAAAGCATAACGTATAACGCCCAACGCATAACGCATAACGCATAACGAATAACACATAATGCATAACGTATAACGCATGACGCATATCGCATAACGCGTAACGCATAATGCAGAACGCATAAAGCGTAATGCATAACGCATAACGCATAACGCATAACGCATAACGCATAACGCATAACGCATAACGCATAACGCATAACGCATAACGAATAACGCATACCGCATAACGCATAACGCATAACGCATAACGCATAACGCATAACGCATAACGAATAACGCATAACTCATAACGCATAACGCATAACGCATAACGCATAACGCATGACGCATATCGCATAACGCATAACGCATAATGCATAACGCATAAAGCGTAACGCATAACGCAAACCCATAAGGCATAAGGCATAACGCATAACGCATAACGCATAATGCATAACGCATAACGCATAACGCATAACGCATCAGGCATAACGCATAACGTATAACGTATAACGCATACCGTATAACGCATAACGCATAACGCATAACGCATAACGCATAACACATATCGCATAACGTATAACGCATGACGCATAACGCATAACACATAACACATAACGCATAATGCACAACGCATAACGTATACAGCAAAACGCATAACGCTTAACGCATAACGGGTCACGCATAACGCATAATGCACAACGCATAACGAATACCGCAAAACGCATAACGCCTAACGCATAACGGATCACGCATAACGCTTAACGCATAACGTATAACTCATAATGCACAACGCATAACGCATAACGCATAACGCATAACGCATAACGCAAACGTATAACGCCCAACGCATAACGCATAACGCATAACGAATAACGCATAACGCATCACGCATAACGCATAACGCATAACGCATGACGCATATCGCATAACGCATAACGCATAACGCATAACGTATAACTCATAATGCATAACGCATAAAGCATAACGCATAACGCATAACGCATAACGAATAACGCATAACGCATAACGCATAACGCATAACGCATAACTTATAAATCATAACTCAGAACGAATATCGCATAACGCATAACGCATAACGCATAACGCATAATGCATAACGCATAAAGCATAACGCATAACGCATAACGCATAACGCCCAACGCATAACGCATAACGCATAACGCATAACGCATAACGAATAACGCATAACGCATAACGCATAACGCATGACGCATATCGCATAACGCATAACGCATAATGCATAACGCATAAAGCATAACGCATAACGCATAACGCATAACGCATAACGCATAACGCACAACGCAAACGTATAACGCAGAACGCATAATGCATAACGCATAACGCATAACGCGTAACGCATAATGCATGACGCATAACGCATAACGCATAACGCATGACGCATATTGCATAACGCATAACGCATAATGCATAACGCATAAAGCATAACGCATAACGCATAACGCATAACGCATAACGCATAACGCACAATGCAAACGTATAACGCAGAACGCATAATGCATAACGCATAACGCATAACGCATAATGCATGACGCATAACGCATAACGAATACAGCAAAACGCATAACGCTTAACGCATAACGGATCACGCATAACGGATCACGCATAACGCTTAACGCATAACGTATAACTGATAATGCATAACGCATAAAGCATAACGCATAACGCATAACGCATAACGAATAACGCATAACGCATAACGCATAACGCATAACGCATAACTTATAAATCATAACTCATAACGAATATCGCATAATGAAATAACGCATAACGCATAACGCATAATGCATAACGCATAAAGCATAACGCATAACGCATAACGCATAACGCATAACGCATAACGCATAACGCATAACGCATAACTTATAACTCATAACTCATAACGAATATCGCATAACGCATAACGCATAACGCATAACGCATAACGCATAACGCATAAAGCATAACGCATAACGCATAACGCATAACGAATAACGAATAACGCATAACGCATAACGCATAACGCATAACGCATAACGCATAACTTATAAATCATAACTCATAACGAATATCGCATAACGCATAACGCATAACGCATAACGCATAATGCATAACGCATAAAGCATAACGCATAACGCATAACGCATAGCGCATAACGTATAACGCATAATGCACAACGCATAACGAATACAGCAAAACGCATAACGCTTAACGCATAACGGATCACGCATAACGGATCACGCATAACGCTTAACGCATAACGTATAACTGATAATGCATAACGCATAAAGCATAACGCATAACGCATAACGCATAACGCATAACGCATAACACATAACGCATAACGCATAATGCACAACGCATAACGAATACAGCAAAACGCATAACGCTTAACGCATAACGGATCACGCATAACGGATCACGCATAACGCTTAACGCATAACGTATAACTGATAATGCATAACGCATAAAGCATAACGCATAACGCATAACGCATAACGAATAACGCATAACGCATAACGCATAACGCATAACGCATAACGCATAACGCATAACTTATAAATCATAACTCATAACGAATATCGCATAACGCATAACGCATAACGCATAACGCATAATGCATAACGCATAAAGCATAACGCATAACGCATAACGCATAACGCATAACGCATAACTTATAAATCATAACTCATAACGAATATCGCATAACGCATAACGCATAACGCATAACGCATAATGCATAACGCATAAAGCATAACGCATAACGCATAACGCATAACTCATAACTCATAACGAATATCGCATAACGCATAACGCATAATGCATAACGCATAAAGCATAACTCATAACGCATAACGCATAACGCATAACGTATAACGCATAATGCACAACGCATAACGAATACAGCAAAACGCATAACGCTTAACGCATAACGGATCACGCATAACGGATCACGCATAACGCTTAACGCATAACGTATAACTGATAATGCATAACGCATAAAGCATAACGCATAACGCATAACGCATAATGCATAACACATAACGCATAACGCATAATGCACAACGCATAACGAATACAGCAAAACGCATAACGCTTAACGCATAACGGATCACGCATAACGGATCACGCATAACGCTTAACGCATAACGTATAACTGATAATGCATAACGCATAAAGCATAACGCATAACGCATAACGCATAACGAATAACGCATAACGCATAACGCATAACGCATAACGCATAACGCATAACGCATAACGCATAACTTATAAATCATAACTCATAACGAATATCGCATAACGCATAACGCTTAACGCATAACGTATAACTGATAATGCATAACGCATAAAGCATAACGCATAACGCATAACGCATAACGAATAACGCATAACGCATAACGCATAACGCATAACGCATAACGCATAACTTATAAATCATAACTCATAACGAATATCGCATAACGCATAACGCTTAACGCATAACGTATAACTCATAATGCATAACGCATAAAGCATAACGCATAACGCATTACGCATAACGAATAACGCATAACGCATAACGCATAACGCATAACGCATAACGCATAACGCATAACTTATAAATCATAACTCATAACGAATATCGCATAATGAAATAACGCATAACGCATAACGCATAATGCATAACGCATAAAGCATAACGCATAACGCATAACGCATAACGCATAACGCATAACGCATAACGCATAACGCATAACGCATAACTTATAACTCATAACTCATAACGAATATCGCATAACGCATAACGCATAACGCATAACTCATAACGCATAACGCATAAAGCATAACGCATAACGCATAACGCATAACGAATAACGAATAACGCATAACGCATAACGCATAACGCATAACGCATAACGCATAACGCATAACTTATAAATCATAACTCATAACGAATATCGCATAACGCATAACGCATAACGCATAACGCATAATGCATAACGCATAACGCATAACGCATAACGCATAACGCATAACGCATAACGCATAACGTATAACGCATAATGCACAACGCATAACGAATACAGCAAAACGCATAACGCTTAACGCATAACGGATCACGCATAACGGATCACGCATAACGCTTAACGCATAACGTATAACTGATAATGCATAACGCATAAAGCATAACGCATAACGCATAACGCATAACGCATAACGCATAACACATAACGCATAACGCATAATGCACAACGCATAACGAATACAGCAAAACGCATAACGCTTAACTCATAACGGATCACGCATAACGGATCACGCATAACGCTTAACGCATAACGTATAACTGATAATGCATAACGCATAAAGCATAACGCATAACGCATAACGCATAACGAATAACGCATAACGCATAACGCATAACGCATAACGCATAACGCATAACTTATAAATCATAACTCATAACGAATATCGCATAACGCATAACGCATAACGCATAACGCATAATGCATAACGCATAAAGCATAACGCATAACGCATAACGCATAACGCATAACGCATAACTTATAAATCATAACTCATAACGAATATCGCATAACGCATAACGCATAACGCATAATGCATAACGCATAAAACATAACGCATAACGCATAACGCATAACTCATAACTCATAACGAATATCGCATAACGCATAACGCATAATGCATAACGCATAAAGCATAACTCATAACGCATAACGCATAACGCATAACGTATAACGCATAATGCACAACGCATAACGAATACAGCAAAACGCATAACGCTTAACGCATAACGGATCACGCATAACGGATCACGCATAACGCTTAACGCATAACGTATAACGGATAATGCATAACGCATAAAGCATAACGCATAACGCATAACGCATAACGCATAACACATAACGCATAACGCATAATGCACAACGCATAACGAATACAGCAAAACGCATAACGCTTAACGCATAACGGATCACGCATAACGGATCACGCATAACGCTTAACGCATAACGTATAACTGATAATGCATAACGCATAAAGCATAACGCATAACGCATAACGCATAACGAATAACGCATAACGCATAACGCATAACGCATAACGCATAACGCATAACTTATAAATCATAACTCATAACGAATATCGCATAACGCATAACGCATAACGCATAACGCATAATGCATAACGCATAAAGCATAACGCATAACGCATAACGCATAACTCATAACTCATAACGAATATCGCATAACGCATAACGCATAACGCATAACGCATAATGCATAACGCATAAAGCATAACGCATAACGCATAACGCATAACGCATAACGCATAACACAAACGTATAACGCCCAACGCATAACGCATAACGCATAACGAATTACGCATAACGCATAACGTATAACGCATGACGCATATCGCATAACGCGTAACGCATAATGCAGAACGCATAAAGCGTAACGCATAACGCATAACGCATAACGCATAACGCATAACGCATAACGCATAACGCATAACGTATAACGGATAATGCATAACGCATAAAGCATAACGCATAACTCATAACGCATAACGCATAACGCATAACGTATAACGCATAATGCACAACGCATAACGAATACAGCAAAACGCATAACGCTTAACGCATAACGGATCACGCATAACGGATCACGCATAACGCTTAACGCATAACGTATAACGGATAATGCATAACGCATAATGCAGAACGCATAAAGCGTAACGCATAACGCATAACGCATAACGCATAACGCATAACGCATAACGCATAACGCATAACGCATAACGCATAACGCATAACGCATAACGAATAACGCATACCGCATAACGCATAACGCATAACGCATAACGCATAACGCATAACGCATAACGAATAACGCATAACTCATAACGCATAACGCATAACGCATAACGCATAACGCATGACGCATATCGCATAACGCATAACGCATAATGCATAACGCATAAAGCGTAACGCATAACGCAAACCCATAAGGCATAAGGCATAACGCATAACGCATAACGCATAATGCATAACGCATAACGCATAACGCATAACGCATAAGGCATAACGCATAACGTATAACGTATAACGCATACCGTATAACGCATAACGCATAACGCATAACGCATAACGCATAACACATATCGCATAACGTATAACGCATGACGCATAACGCATAACACATAACACATAACGCATAATGCACAACGCATAACGTATACAGCAAAACGCATAACGCTTAACGCATAACGGGTCACGCATAACGCATAATGCACAACGCATAACGAATACCGCAAAACGCATAACGCCTAACGCATAACGGATCACGCATAACGCTTAACGCATAACGTATAACTCATAATGCACAACGCATAACGCATAACGCATAACGCATAACGCATAACGCAAACGTATAACGCCCAACGCATAACGCATAACGCATAACGAATAACGCATAACGCATCACGCATAACGCATAACGCATAACGCATGACGCATATCGCATAACGCATAACGCATAACGCATAACGTATTACTCATAATGCATAACGCATAAAGCATAACGCATAACGCATAACGCATAACGAATAACGCATAACGCATAACGCATAACGCATAACGCATAACGCATAACTTATAAATCATAACTCATAACGAATATCGCATAACGCATAACGCATAACGCATAACGCATAATGCATAACGCATAAAGCATAACGCATAACGCATAACGCATAACGCCCAACGCATAACGCATAACGCATAACGCATAACGCATAACGAATAACGCATAACGCATAACGCATAACGCATGACGCATATCGCATAACGCATAACGCATAATGCATAACGCATAAAGCATAACGCATAACGCATAACGCATAACGCATAACGCATAACGCACAACGCAAACGTATAACGCAGAACGCATAATGCATAACGCATAACGCATAACGCGTAACGCATAATGCATGACGCATAACGCATAACGCATAACGCATGACGCATATTGCATAACGCATAACGCATAATGCATAACGCATAAAGCATAACGCATAACGCATAACGCATAACGCATAACGCATAACGCACAATGCAAACGTATAACGCAGAACGCATAATGCATAACGCATAACGCATAACGCATAATGCATGACGCATAACGCATAACGAATACAGCAAAACGCATAACGCTTAACGCATAACGGATCACGCATAACGGATCACGCATAACGCTTAACGCATAACGTATAACTGATAATGCATAACGCATAAAGCATAACGCATAACGCATAACGCATAACGAATAACGCATAACGCATAACGCATAACGCATAACGCATAACTTATAAATCATAACTCATAACGAATATCGCATAATGAAATAACGCATAACGCATAACGCATAATGCATAACGCATAAAGCATAACGCATAACGCATAACGCATAACGCATAACGCATAACGCATAACGCATAACGCATAACGTATAACTGATAATGCATAACGCATAAAGCATAACGCATAACGCATAACGCATAACGCATAACGCATAACACATAACGCATAACGCATAATGCACAACGCATAACGAATACAGCAAAACGCATAACGCTTAACGCATAACGGATCACGCATAACGGATCACGCATAACGCTTAACGCATAACGTATAACTGATAATGCATAACGCATAAAGCACACGCATAACGCATAACGCATAACGAATAACGCATAACGCATAACGCATAACGCATAACGCATAACGCATAACGCATAACGCATAACTTATAAATCATAACTCATAACGAATATCGCATAACGCATAACGCATAACGCATAACGCATAATGCATAACGCATAACGCATAACGCATAACGCATAACGCATAACGCATAACGCATAACTTATAAATCATAACTCATAACGAATATCGCATAACGCATAACGCATAATGCATAACGCATAAAGCATAACTCATAACGCATAACGCATAACGCATAACGTATAACGCATAATGCACAACGCATAACGAATACAGCAAAACGCATAACGCTTAACGCAAAACGGATCACGCATAACGGATCACGCATAACGCTTAACGCATAACGTATAACTGATAATGCATAACGCATAAAGCATAACGCATAACGCATAACGCATAACGCATAACACATAACGCATAACGCATAATGCACAACGCATAACGAATACAGCAAAACGCATAACGCTTAACGCATAACGGATCACGCATAACGGATCACGCATAACGCTTAACGCATAACGTATAACTGATAATGCATAACGCATAAAGCATAACGCATAACGCATAACGCATAACGAATAACGCATAACGCATAACGCATAACGCATAACGCATAACGCATAATGCATAACGCATAAAGCATAACGCATAACGCATAACGCATAACGCATAACGCATAACACATAACGCATAACGCATAATGCACAACGCATAACGAATACAGCAAAACGCATAACGCTTAACGCATAACGGATCACGCATAACGGATCACGCATAACGCTTAACGCATAACGTATAACTGATAATGCATAACGCATAAAGCATAACGCATAACGCATAACGCATAACGAATAACGCATAACGCATAACGCATAACGCATAACGCATAACTTATAAATCATAACTCATAACGAATATCGCATAACGCATAACGCTTAACGCATAACGTATAACTCATAATGCATAACGCATAAAGCATAACGCATAACGCATTACGCATAACGAATAACGCATAACGCATAACGCATAACGCATAACGCATAACGCATAACGCATAACGCATAACGCATAACGCATAACTTATAACTCATAACTCATAACGAATATCGCATAACGCATAACGCATAACGCATAACTCATAACGCATAACGCATAAAGCATAACGCATAACGCATAACGCATAACGAATAACGCATAACGCATAACGCATAACGCATAACGCATAACGCATAACGCATAACGCATAACGCATAACTTATAACTCATAACTCATAACGAATATCGCATAACGCATAACGCATAACGCATAACTCATAACGCATAACGCATAAAGCATAACGCATAACGCATAACGCATAACGAATAACGAATAACGCATAACGCATAACGCATAACGCATAACGCATAACGCATAACTTATAAATCATAACTCATAACGAATATCGCATAACGCATAACGCATAACGCATAACGCATAATGCATAACGCATAAAGCATAACGCATAACGCATAACGCATAACGCATAACGCATAACGTATAACGCATAATGCACAACGCATAACGAATACAGCAAAACGCATAACGCTTAACGCATAACGGATCACGCATAACGGATCACGCATAACGCTTAACGCATAACGTATAACTGATAATGCATAACGCATAAAGCATAACGCATAACGCATAACGCATAACGCATAACGCATAACACATAACGCATAACGCATAATGCACAACGCATAACGAATACAGCAAAACGCATAACGCTTAACGCATAACGGATCACGCATAACGGATCACGCATAACGCTTAACGCATAACGTATAACTGATAATGCATAACGCATAAAGCATAACGCATAACGCATAACGCATAACGCATAACGAATAACGCATAACGCATAACGCATAACGCATAACGCATAACGCATAACGCATAACTTATAAATCATAACTCATAACGAATATCGCATAACGCATAACGCATAACGCATAACGCATAATGCATAACGCATAAAGCATAACGCATAACGCATAACGCATAACGCATAACGCATAACTTATAAATCATAACTCATAACGAATATCGCATAACGCATAACGCATAACGCATAACGCATAATGCATAACGCATAAAACATAACGCATAACGCATAACGCATAACTCATAACTCATAACGAATATCGCATAACGCATAACGCATAATGCATAACGCATAAAGCATAACTCATAACGCATAACGCATAACGCATAACGTATAACGCATAATGCACAACGCATAACGAATACAGCAAAACGCATAACGCTTAACGCATAACGGATCACGCATAACGGATCACGCATAACGCTTAACGCATAACGTATAACGGATAACGCATAACGCATAACGCATAACGCATAACGCATAACGCATAACGCATAACACATAACGCATAACGCATAATGCACAACGCATAACGAATACAGCAAAACGCATAACGCTTAACGCATAACGGATCACGCATAACGGATCACGCATAACGCTTAACGCATAACGTATAACTGATAATGCATAACGCATAAAGCATAACGCATAACGCATAACGCATAACGAATAACGCATAACGCATAACGCATAACGCATAACGCATAACGCATAACTTATAAATCATAACTCATAACGAATATCGCATAACGCATAACGCATAACGCATAACGCATAATGCATAACGCATAAAGCATAACGCATAACGCATAACGCATAACTCATAACTCATAACGAATATCGCATAACGCATAACGCATAACGCATAACGCATAATGCATAACGCATAAAGCATAACGCATAACGCATAACGCATAACGCATAACACAAACGTATAACGCCCAACGCATAACGCATAACGCATAACGAATTACGCATAACGCATAACGTATAACGCATGACGCATATCGCATAACGCGTAACGCATAATGCAGAACGCATAAAGCGTAACGCATAACGCATAACGCATAACGCATAACGCATAACGCATAACGCATAACGCATAACGCATAAAGCATAACGCATAACGCATAACTCATAACTCATAACGAATATCGCATAACGCATAACGCATAACGCATAACGCATAATGCATAACGCATAAAGCATAACGCATAACGCATAACGCATAACACAAACGTATAACGCCCAACGCATAACACATAACGCATAACGCATAACGCATAACGCATAACGCATAACGCATAACGCATAATGCATAACGCATAAAGCATAACGCATAACGCATAACGCATAACGCATAACGCATAACGCATAACGCATAACGCATAACGCATAACGCATAACTTATAACTCATAACTCATAACGAATATCGCATAACGCATAACGCATAACGCATAACGCATAATGCATAACGCATAAAGCATAACGCATAACGCATAACGCATAACGAATAACGCATAACGCATAACGCATAACGCATAACGCATAACGCATAACTTATAAATCATAACTCATAACGAATATCGCATAACGCATAACGCATAACGCATAATGCATAACGCATAAAGCATAACGCATAACGCATAACGCATAACGCATAACGCATAACGTATAACGCATAATGCACAACGCATAACGAATACAGCAAAACGCATAACGCATAACGCATAACGTATAACGCATAATGCACAACGCATAACGAATACAGCAAAACGCATAACGCTTAACGCATAACGGATCACGCATAACGGATCACGCATAACGCTTAACGCATAACGCATAACGCATAATGCATAACGCATAAAGCATAACGCATAACGCATAACGCATAACGAATAACGCATAACGCATAACGCATAACGCATAACGCATAACGCATAACTTATAAATCATAACTCATAACGAATATCGCATAACGCATAACGCATAACGCATAATGCATAACGCATAAAGCATAACGCATAACGCATAACGCATAACGCATAACGCATAACGCATAACGCATAAAGCATAACGCATAACGCATAACTCATAACTCATAACGAATATCGCATAACGCATAACGCATAACGCATAACGCATAATGCATAACGCATAAAGCATAACGCATAACGCATAACGCATAACGCATAACGCATAACACAAACGTATAACGCATAACGCATAACGCATAACGCATAACGCATAACGCATAACGCATAACGCATAACGCATAACGCATAACGCATAACTTATAACTCATAACTCATAACGAATATCGCATAACGCATAACGCATAACGCATAACGCATAACGCATAATGCATAACGCATAAAGCATAACGCATAACGCATAACGCATAACGAATAACGAATAACGCATAACGCATAACGCATAACGCATAACGCATAACGCATAACGCATAACTTATAAATCATAACTCATAACGAATATCGCATAACGCATAACGCATAACGCATAACGCATAATGCATAACGCATAAAGCATAACGCATAACGCATAACGCATAACGCATAACGCATAACGTATAACGCATAATGCACAACGCATAACGAATACAGCAAAACGCATAACGCTTAACGCATAACGGATCACGCATAACGGATCACGCATAACGCATAACGCATAACGCATAACTTATAAATCATAACTCATAACGAATATCGCATAACGCATAACGCATAACGCATAACGCATAATGCATAACGCATAAAGCATAACGCATAACGCATAACGCATAACGCATAACGCATAACGCATAACGCATAACGCATAACGCATAACGCATAAAGCATAACGCATAACGCATAACTCATAACTCATAACGAATATCGCATAACGCATAACGCATAACGCATAACGCATAATGCATAACGCATAAAGCATAACGCATAACGCATAACGCATAACGCATAACACAAACGTATAACGCCCAACGCATAACGCATAACGCATAACGAATAACGCATAACGCATAACGCATAACGCATAACGCATAACGCATAATGCATAACGCATAAAGCATAACGCATAACGCATAACGCATAACGCATAACGCATGACGCATAACGCATAACGCATAACGCATAACGCATAACGCATAACGCATAACGCATAACGCATAACACATAACGCATAACGCATAATGCACAACGCATAACGAATACAGCAAAACGCATAACGCTTAACGCATAACGGATCACGCATAACGGATCACGCATAACGCTTAACGCATAACGTATAACTGATAATGCATAACGCATAAAGCATAACGCATAACGCATAACGCATAACGAATAACGCATAACGCATAACGCATAACGCATAACGCATAACGCATAACGCATAACGCATAACTTATAAATCATAACTCATAACGAATATCGCATAACGCATAACGCATAACGCATAACGCATAATGCATAACGCATAAAGCATAACGCATAACGCATAACGCATAACTCATAACTCATAACGAATATCGCATAACGCATAACGCATAACGCATAACGCATAATGCATAACGCATAAAGCATAACGCATAACGCATAACGCATAACGCATAACACAAACGTATAACGCCCAACGCATAACGCATAACGCATAACGAATTACGCATAACGCATAACGTATAACGCATGACGCATATCGCATAACGCGTAACGCATAATGCAGAACGCATAAAGCGTAACGCATAACGCATAACGCATAACGCATAACGCATAACGCATAACGCATAACGCATAACGCATAACGCATAAAGCATAACGCATAACGCATAACTCATAACTCGTAACGAATATCGCATAACGCATAACGCATAACGCATAACGCATAATGCATAACGCATAAAGCATAACGCATAACGCATAACGCATAACACAAACGTATAACGCCCAACGCATAACACATAACGCATAACGAATAACGCATAACGCATAACGCATAACGCATAACGCATAATGCATAACGCATAAAGCATAACGCATAACGCATAACGCATAACGCATAACGCATAACGCATAACGCATAACGCATAACGCATAACGCATAACTTATAACTCATAACTCATAACGAATATCGCATAACGCATAACGCATAACGCATAACGCATAATGCATAACGCATAAAGCATAACGCATAACGCATAACGCATAACGAATAACGCATAACGCATAACGCATAACGCATAACGCATAACGCATAACTTATAAATCATAACTCATAACGAATATCGCATAACGCATAACGCATAACGCATAATGCATAACGCATAACGTATAACTGATAATGCATAACGCATAAAGCATAACGCATAACGCATAACGCATAACGTATAACGCATAATGCACAACGCATAACGAATACAGCAAAACGCATAACGCTTAACGCATAACGGATCACGCATAACGGATCACGCATAACGCTTAACGCATAACGCATAACGCATAATGCATAACGCATAAAGCATAACGCATAACGCATAACGCATAACGAATAACGCATAACGCATAACGCATAACGCATAACGCATAACGCATAACTTATAAATCATAACTCATAACGAATATCGCATAACGCATAACGCATAACGCATAATGCATAACGCATAAAGCATAACGCATAACGCATAACGCATAACGCATAACGCATAACGCATAACGCATAAAGCATAACGCATAACGCATAACTCATAACTCATAACGAATATCGCATAACGCATAACGCATAACGCATAACGCATAATGCATAACGCATAAAGCATAACGCATAACGCATAACGCATAACGCATTACGCATAACGCATAACACAAACGTATAACGCATAACGCATAACGCATAACGCATAACGCATAACGCATAACGCATAACGCATAACGCATAACTTATAACTCATAACTCATAACGAATATCGCATAACGCATAACGCATAACGCATAACGCATAACGCATAATGCATAACGCATAAAGCATAACGCATAACGCATAACGCATAACGAATAACGAATAACGCATAACGCATAACGCATAACGCATAACGCATAACGCATAACTTATAAATCATAACTCATAACGAATATCGCATAACGCATAACGCATAACGCATAACGCATAATGCATAACGCATAAAGCATAACGCATAACGCATAACGCATAACGCATAACGCATAACGCATAACGTATAACGCATAATGCACAACGCATAACGAATACAGCAAAACGCATAACGCTTAACGCATAACGGATCACGCATAACGGATCACGCATAACGCATAACGCATAACTTATAAATCATAACTCATAACGAATATCGCATAACGCATAACGCATAACGCATAACGCATAATGCATAACGCATAAAGCATAACGCATAACGCATAACGCATAACTCATAACTCATAACGAATATCGCATAACGCATAACGCATAACGCATAACGCATAATGCATAACGCATAAAGCATAACGCATAACGCATAACGCATAACGCATAACACAAACGTATAACGCCCAACGCATAACGCATAACGCATAACGAATAACGCATAACGCATAACGTATAACGCATGACGCATATCGCATAACGCGTAACGCATAATGCAGAACGCATAAAGCGAAACGCATAACGCATAACGCATAACGCATAACGCATAACGCATAACGCATAACGCATAACGCATAAAGCATAACGCATAACGCATAACTCATAACTCATAACGAATATCGCATAACGCATAACGCATAACGCATAACGCATAATGCATAACGCATAAAGCATAACGCATAACGCATAACGCATAACGCATAACACAAACGTATAACGCCCAACGCATAACGCATAACGCATAACGAATAACGCATAACGCATAACGCATAACGCATAACGCATAACGCATAATGCATAACGCATAAAGCATAACGCATAACGCATAACGCATAACGCATAACGCATAACGCATAACGCATAACGCATAACGCATAACGCATAACTTATAACTCATAACTCATAACGAATATCGCATAACGCATAACGCATAACGCATAACGCATAATGCATAACGCATAAAGCATAACGCATAACGCATAACGCATAACGAATAACGCATAACGCATAACGCATAACGCATAACGCATAACTTATAAATCATAACTCATAACGAATATCGCATAACGCATAACGCATAACGCATAATGCATAACGCATAAAGCATAACGCATAACGCATAACGCATAACGCATAACGTATAACGCATAATGCACAACGCATAACGAATACAGCAAAACGCATAACGCTTAACGCATAACGGATCACGCATAACGGATCACGCATAACGCTTAACGCATAACGTATAACTGATAATGCATAACGCATAAAGCATAACGCATAACGCATAACGCATAACGCATAACGCATAACACATAACGCATAACGCATAATGCACAACGCATAACGAATACAGCAAAACGCATAACGCTTAACGCATAACGGATCACGCATAACGCTTAACGCATAACGTATAACTGATAATGCATAACGCATAAAGCATAACGCATAACGCATAACGCATAACGAATAACGCATAACGCATAACGCATAACGCATAACGCATAACGCATAACGCATAACTTATAAATCATAACTCATAACGAATATCGCATAACGCATAACGCATAACGCATAACGCATAATGCATAACGCATAAAGCATAACGCATAACGCATAACTCATAACTCATAACGAATATCGCATAACGCATAACGCATAACGCATAACGCATAATGCATAACGCATAAAGCATAACGCATAACGCATAACGCATAACGCATAACACAAACGTATAACGCCCAACGCATAACGCATAACGCATAACGAATAACGCATAACGCATAACGTATAACGCATGACGCATATCGCATAACGCGTAACGCATAATGCAGAACGCATAAAGCGTAACGCATAACGCATAACGCATAACGCATAACGAATAACGCATAACGCATAACGCATAACGCATAACGCATAACGCATAACGAATAACGCATAACTCATAACGCATAACGCATAACGCATAACGCATAACGCTTGACGCATATCGCATAACGCATAACGAATAATGCATAACGCATAAAGCGTAACGCATAACGCAAACCCATAAGGCATAAGGCATAACGCATAACGCATAACGCATAATGCATAACGCATAACGCATAACGCATAACGCATCAGGCATAACGCATAACGTATAACGTATAACGCATACCTTATAACGCATAACGCATAACGCATAACGCATGACGCATAACGCATATCGCATAACGTATAACGCATGACGCATAACGCATAACACATAACACATAACGCATAATGCACAACGCATAACGTATACAGCAAAACGCATAACGCTTAACGCATAACAGGTCACGCATAACGCATAATGCACAACGCATAACGAATACCGCAAAACGCATAACGCCTAACGCATAACGGATCACGCATAACGCTTAACGCATAACGTATAACTCATAATGCACAACGCATAACGCATAACGCATGACGCATATCGCATAACGCATAACGCATAACGCATAACGCAAACGTATAACGCCCAACGCATAACGCATAACGCATAACGAATAACGCATAACGCATAACGCATAACGCATGTCGCATATCGCATAACGCATAACGCATAATGCATAACGCATAAAGCATAACGCATAACGCATAACGCATAACGCATAACGCATAACGCACAACGCAAACGTATAACGCAGAACGCATAATGCATAACGCATAACGCATAACGCATAACGCATAATGCATGATGCATAACGCATAACGCATAACGCATGACGCATATTGCATAACGCATAACGTATAATGCATAACGCATAAAGCATAACGCATAACGCATAACGCATAACGCACAACGCAAACGTATAACGCAGAACGCATAATGCATAACGCATAACGCATAACGCATAATGCATGACGCATAACGCATAACGAATACAGCAAAACGCATAACGCTTAACGCATAACGGATCACGCATAACGGATCACGCATAACGCTTAACGCATAACGTATAACTCATAATGCATAACGCATAAAGCATAACGCATAACGCATAACGCATAACGAATAACACATAACGCATAACGCATAACGCATAACGCATAACGCATAACTTATAAATCATAACTCATAACGAATATCGCATAACGCATAACGCATAACGCATAACGCATAACGCATAACGCATAATGCATAACGCATAAAGCATAACGCATAACGCATCACGAATAACGCATAACGCATAACGCATAACGCATAACGCATAACGCATAACTTATAAATCATAACTCATAACGAATATCGCATAACGCATAACGCATAACGCATAACGCATAATGCATAACGCATAAAGCATAACGCATAACGCATAACGCATAACGCATAACGCATAACGTATAACGCATAATGCACAACGCATAACGAATACAGCAAAACGCATAACGCTTAACGCATAACGGATCACGCATAACGGATCACGCATAACGCTTAACGCATAACGTATAACTGATAATGCATAACGCATAAAGCATAACGCATAACGCATAACGCATAACGCATAACGCATAACGCATAACGCATAACACATAACGCATAACGCGTAATGCACAACGCATAACGAATACAGCAAAACGCATAACGCTTAACGCATAACGGATCACGCATAACGGATCACGCATAACGCTTAACGCATAACGTATAACTGATAACGCATAACGCATAACGCATAACGCATAACGCATAACGCATGTCGCATAACGCATAACGCATAACGCATAACGCATAACGCATATAACGCATAACGCATAACTTATAAATCATAACTCATAACGAATATCGCATAACGCATAACGCATAACGCATAACGCATAACGCATAATGCATAACGCATAAAGCATAACGCATAACGCATAACTCATAACTCATAACGAATATCGCATAACGCATAACGCATAACGCATAACGCATAATGCATAACGCATAAAGCATAACGCATAACGCATAACGCATAACGCATAACACAAACGTATAACGCCCAACGCATAACGCATAACGCATAACGAATAACGCATAACTCATAACGTATAACGCATGACGCATATCGCATAACGCGTAACGCATAATGCAGAACGCATAAAGCGTAACGCATAACGCATAACGCATAACGCATAACGCATAACGCATAACGCATAACGCATAACGCATAACGAATAACGCATAACGCATAACGCATAACGCATAACGCATAACGCATAACGCATAACGCATAACGCATAACGAATAACGCATAACGCATAACGCATAACGCATAACGCATAACGCATAACGCATGACGCATATCGCATAACGCATAACGCATAATGCATAACGCATAAAGCGTAACGCATAACGCAAACCCATAAGGCATAAGGCATAACGCATAACGCATAACGCATAATGCATAACGCCTAACGCATAACGGATCACGCATAACGCTTAACGCATAACGTATAACTCATAATGCACAACGCATAACGCATAACGCATAACGAATATCGCATAACGCATAACGCATAACGCATAACGCATAATGCATAACGCATAAAGCATAACGCATAACGCATAACTCATAACTCATAACGAATATCGCATAACGCATAACGCATAACGCATAACGCATAATGCATAACGCATAAAGCATAACGCATAACGCATAACGCATAACGCATAACACAAACGTATAACGCCCAACGCATAACGCATAACGCATAACGAATAACGCATAACGCATAACGTATAACGCATGACGCATATCGCATAACGCGTAACGCATAATGCAGAACGCATAAAGCGTAACGCATAACGCATAACGCATAACGCATAACGAATAACGCATAACGCATAACGCATAACGCATAACGCATAACGCATAACGAATAACGCATAACTCATAACGCATAACGCATAACGCATAACGCATAACGCTTGACGCATATCGCATAACGCATAACGAATAATGCATAACGCATAAAGCGTAACGCATAACGCAAACCCATAAGGCATAAGGCATAACGCATAACGCATAACGCATAATGCATAACGCATAACGCATAACGCATAACGCATAACGCATCAGGCATAACGCATAACGTATAACGTATAACGCATACCTTATAACGCATAACGCATAACGCATAACGCATGACGCATAACGCATATCGCATAACGTATAACGCATGACGCATAACGCATAACACATAACACATAACGCATAATGCACAACGCATAACGTATACAACAAAACGCATAACGCTTAACGCATAACAGGTCACGCATAACGCATAATGCACAACGCATAACGAATACCGCAAAACGCATAACGCCTAACGCATAACGGATCACGCATAACGCTTAACGCATAACGTATAACTCATAATGCACAACGCATAACGCATAACGCATGACGCATATCGCATAACGCATAACGCATAACGCATAACGCAAACGTATAACGCCCAACGCATAACGCATAACGCATAACGAATAACGCATAACGCATAACGCATAACGCATGACGCATATCGCATAACGCATAACGCATAATGCATAACGCATAAAGCATAACGCATAACGCATAACGCATAACGCATAACGCATAACGCACAACGCAAACGTATAACGCAGAACGCATAATGCATAACGCATAACGCATAACGCATAATGCATGATGCATAACGCATAACGCATAACGCATGACGCATATTGCATAACGCATAACGTATAATGCATAACGCATAAAGCATAACGCATAACGCATAACGCATAACGCATAACGCACAACGCAAACGTATAACGCAGAACGCATAATGCATAACGCATAACGCATAACGCATAATGCATGACGCATAACGCATAACGAATACAGCAAAACGCATAACGCTTAACGCATAACGGATCACGCATAACGGATCACGCATAACGCTTAACGCATAACGTATAACTCATAATGCATAACGCATAAAGCATAACGCATAACGCATAACGCATAACGAATAACACATAACGCATAACGCATAACGCATAACGCATAACGCATAACTTATAAATCATAACTCATAACGAATATCGCATAACGCATAACGCATAACGCATAACGCATAACGCATAACGCATAATGCATAACGCATAAAGCATAACGCATAACGCATCACGAATAACGCATAACGCATAACGCATAACGCATAACGCATAACGCATAACTTATAAATCATAACTCATAACGAATATCGCATAACGCATAACGCATAACGCATAACGCATAACGCATAATGCATAACGCATAAAGCATAACGCATAACGCATAACGCATAACGCATAACGTATAACGCATAATGCACAACGCATAACGAATACAGCAAAACGCATAACGCTTAACGCATAACGGATCACGCATAACGGATCACGCATAACGCTTAACGCATAACGTATAACTGATAATGCATAACGCATAAAGCATAACGCATAACGCATAACGCATAACGCATAACGCATAACGCATAACGCATAACACATAACGCATAACGCGTAATGCACAACGCATAACGAATACAGCAAAACGCATAACGCTTAACGCATAACGGATCACGCATAACGGATCACGCATAACGCTTAACGCATAACGTATAACTGATAATGCATAACGCATAAAGCATAACGCATAACGCATAACGCATAACGAATAACGCATAACGCATAACGCATAACGCATAACGCATATAACGCATAACGCATAACTTATAAATCATAACTCATAACGAATATCGCATAACGCATAACGCATAACGCATAACGCATAACGCATAACGCATAATGCATAACGCATAAAGCATAACGCATAACGCATAACTCATAACTCATAACGAATATCGCATAACGCATAACGCATAACGCATAACGCATAATGCATAACGCATAAAGCATAACGCATAACGCATAACGCATAACGCATAACACAAACGTATAACGCCCAACGCATAACGCATAACGCATAACGAATAACGCATAACTCATAACGTATAACGCATGACGCATATCGCATAACGCGTAACGCATAATGCAGAACGCATAAAGCTTAACGCATAACGCATAACGCATAACGCATAACGCATAACGCATAACGCATAACGCATAACGCATAACGAATAACGCATAACGCATAACGCATAACGCATAACGCATAACGCATAACGCATAACGCATAACGCATAACGAATAACGCATAACGCATAACGCATAACGCATAACGCATAACGCATAACGCATGACGCATATCGCATAACGCATAACGCATAATGCATAACGCATAAAGCGTAACGCATAACGCAAACCCATAAGGCATAAGGCATAACGCATAACGCATAACGCATAATGCATAACGCATAACGCATAACGCATAACGCATCAGGCATAACGCATAACGTATAACGTATAACGCATACCGTATAACGCATAACGCATAACGCATAACGCATAACGCATAACGCATATCGCATAACGTATAACGCATGACGCATAACGCATAACACATAACACATAACGCATAATGCACAACGCATAACGTATACAGCAAATCGCATAACGCTTAACGCATAACGGGTCACGCATAACGCATAATGCACAACGCATAACGAATGCCGCAAAACGCATAACGCCTAACGCATAACGGATCACGCATAACGCTTAACGCATAACGTATAACTCATAATGCACAACGCATAACGCATAACGCATAACGCATAATGCATAACGCCCAACGCATAACGCATAACGCATAACGAATAACGCATAACGCATAACGCATATCGCATAACGCATAACGCATAATGCATAACGCATAAAGCATAACGCATAACGCATAACGCATAACGCATAACGCATAACGCATAACGCATAACTTATAAATCATAAATCATAACGAATATCGCATAACGCATAACGCATAACGCATAACGCATAATGCATAACGCATAAAGCATAACGCATAACGCATAACTCATAACTCATAACGAATATCGCATAACGCATAACGCATAACGCATAACGCATAATGCATAACGCATAAAGCATAACGCTTAACGCATAACGCATAACACAAACGTATAACGCCCAACGCATAACGCATAACGCATAACGAATAACGCATAACGCATAACGTATAACGCATGACGCATATCGCATAACGCGTAACGCATAATGCAGAACGCATAAAACGTAACGCATAACGCATAACGCATAACGCATAACGCATAACGCATAACGCATAACGCATAACGCATAACGCATAACGCATAACGCATAACGCATAACGCATAACGCATAACGCATAACGCATGACGCATATCGCATAACGCATAACGCATAACGCATAACGCATAAGGCATAACGCAGAACGCATAACGCATAACGCAAACGTATAACGCCCAACGCATAACGCATAACGCATAACGAATAACGCATAACGCATAACACATAACGCATAACGCATGACGCATATCGCATAACGCATAACGCATAATGCATAACGCATAAAGCATAACGCATAACGCATAACGCATAACGCATAACGCATAACGCACAACGCAAACGTATAACGCAGAACGCATAATGCATAACGCATAACGCATAACACATAACGCATAATGCATGACGCATAACGCATAACGCATAACGCATGACGCATATCGCATAACGCAAAACGCATAATGCATAACGCATAAAGCATAACGCATAACGGATAACGCATAACGCATAACGCATAACGCAGAACGTATAACGCATAATGCACAACGCATAACGAATACAGCAAAACGCATAACGCATAACGCATAACGCATAACGCATCAGGCATAACGCATAACGTATAACGTATAACGCATACCGTATAACGCATAACGCATAACGCATAACGCATAACGCATAACGCATATCGCATAACGTACAACGCATGACGCATAACGCATAACACATAACACATAACGCATAATGCACAACGCATAACGTATACAGCAAAACGCATAACGCTTAACGCATAACGGGTCACGCATAACGCATAATGCACAACGCATAACGAATACCGCAAAACGCATAACGCCTAACGCATAACGGATCACGCATAACGCATAACGCATAACGTATAACGCATAATGCACAACGCATAACGAATACAGCAAAACGCATAACGCTTAACGCATAACGGATCACGCATAACGGATCACGCATAACGCTTAACGCATAACGTATAACTGATAATGCATAACGCATAAAGCATAACGCATAACGCATAACGCATAACGCATAACGCATAACGCATAACGCATAACACATAACGCATAACGCGTAATGCACAACGCATAACGAATACAGCAAAACGCATAACGCTTAACGCATAACGGATCACGCATAACGGATCACGCATAACGCTTAACGCATAACGTATAACTGATAATGCATAACGCATAAAGCATAACGCATAACGCATAACGCATAACGCATAACGCATAACGCATAACGCATAACGCATAACGCATATAACGCATAACGCATAACTTATAAATCATAACTCATAACGAATATCGCATAACGCATAACGCATAACGCATAACGCATAACGCATAATGCATAACGCATAAAGCATAACGCATAACGCATAACTCATAACTCATAACGAATATCGCATAACGCATAACGCATAACGCATAACGCATAATGCATAACGCATAAAGCATAACGCATAACGCATAACGCATAACGCATAACACAAACGTATAACGCCCAACGCATAACGCATAACGCATAACGAATAACGCATAACTCATAACGTATAACGCATGACGCATATCGCATAACGCGTAACGCATAATGCAGAACGCATAAAGCGTAACGCATAACGCATAACGCATAACGCATAACGCATAACGCATAACGCATAACGCATAACGCATAACGAATAACGCATAACGCATAACGCATAACGCATAACGCATAACGCATAACGCATAACGCATAACGCATAACGAATAACGCATAACGCATAACGCATAACGCATAACGCATAACGCATAACGCATAACGCATAACGCATAACGCATAACGCATAATGCATAACGCATAAAGCGTAACGCATAACGCAAACCCATAAGGCATAAGGCATAACGCATAACGCATAACGCATAATGCATAACGCATAACGCATAACGCATAACGCATCAGGCATAACGCATAACGTATAACGTATAACGCATACCGTATAACGCATAACGCATAACGCATAACGCATAACGCATAACGCATATCGCATAACGTATAACGCATGACGCATAACGCATAACACATAACACATAACGCATAATGCACAACGCATAACGTATACAGCAAATCGCATAACGCTTAACGCATAACGGGTCACGCATAACGCATAATGCACAACGCATAACGAATGCCGCAAAACGCATAACGCCTAACGCATAACGGATCACGCATAACGCTTAACGCATAACGTATAACTCATAATGCACAACGCATAACGCATAACGCATAACGCATAATGCATAACGCCCAACGCATAACGCATAACGCATAACGAATAACGCATAACGCATAACGCATATCGCATAACGCATAACGCATAATGCATAACGCATAAAGCATAACGCATAACGCATAACGCATAACGCATAACGCATAACGCATAACGCATAACTTATAAATCATAAATCATAACGAATATCGCATAACGCATAACGCATAACGCATAACGCATAACGCATAACGCATAACGCATAACGCATAACGCATAACTCATAACTCATAACGAATATCGCATAACGCATAACGCATAACGCATAACGCATAATGCATAACGCATAAAGCATAACGCTTAACGCATAACGCATAACACAAACGTATAACGCCCAACGCATAACGCATAACGCATAACGAATAACGCATAACGCATAACGTATAACGCATGACGCATATCGCATAACGCGTAACGCATAATGCAGAACGCATAAAACGTAACGCATAACGCATAACGCATAACGCATAACGCATAACGCATAACGCATAACGCATAACGCATAACGCATAACGCATAACGCATAACGCATAACGCATAACGCATGACGCATATCGCATAACGCATAACGCATAACGCATAACGCATAAGGCATAACGCAGAACGCATAACGCATAACGCAAACGTATAACGCCCAACGCATAACGCATAACGCATAACGAATAACGCATAACGCATAACACATAACGCATAACGCATGACGCATATCGCATAACGCATAACGCATAATGCATAACGCATAAAGCATAACGCATAACGCATAACGCATAACGCATAACGCATAACGCACAACGCAAACGTATAACGCATAATGCATAACGCATAACGCATAACACATAACGCATAATGCATGACGCATAACGCATAACGCATAACGCATGACGCATATCGCATAACGCAAAACGCATAATGCATAACGCATAAAGCATAACGCATAACGGATAACGCATAACGCATAACGCATAACGCAGAACGTATAACGCATAATGCACAACGCATAACGAATACAGCAAAACGCATAACGCATAACGCATAACGCATAACGCATCAGGCATAACGCATAACGTATAACGTATAACGCATACCGTATAACGCATAACGCATAACGCATAACGCATAACGCATAACGCATATCGCATAACGTACAACGCATGACGCATAACGCATAACACATAACACATAACGCATAATGCACAACGCATAACGTATACAGCAAAACGCATAACGCTTAACGCATAACGGGTCACGCATAACGCATAATGCACAACGCATAACGAATACCGCAAAACGCATAACGCCTAACGCATAACGGATCACGCATAACGCTTAACGCATAACGTATAACTCATAATGCACAACGCATAACGCATAACGCATAACGCATAACGCAAACGTATAACGCCCAACGCATAACGCATAACGCATAACGAATAACGCATAACGCATAACGCATAACGCATAACGCATAACGCATGACGCATATCGCATAACGCATAACGCATAACGCATAACGCAAACGTATAACGCCCAACGCATAACGCATAACGCATAACGAATAACGCATAACGCATAACGCATAACGCATGACGCATATCGCATAACGCATAACGCATAATGCATAACGCATAAAGCATAACGCATAACGCATAACGCATAACGCATAACGCACAACGCAAACGTATAACGCATGACGCATATCGCATAACGCGTAACGCATAATGCAGAACGCATAAAACGTAACGCATAACGCATAACGCATAACGCATAACGCATAACGCATAACGCATAACGCATAACGCATAACGCATAACGCATAACGCATGACGCATATCGCATAACGCATAACGCATAACGCATAACGCATAAGGCATAACGCAGAACGTATAACGCAAACGTATAACGCCCAACGCATAACGCATAACGCATAACGAATAACGCATAACGCATAACACATAACGCATAACGCATGACGCATATCGCATAACGCATAACGCATAATGCATAACGCATAAAGCATAACGCATAACGCATAACGCATAACGCATAACGCATAACGCACAACGCAAACGTATAACGCAGAACGCATAATGCATAACGCATAACGCATAACGCATAACGCATAATGCATGACGCATAACGCATAACGCATAACGCATGACGCATATCGCATAACGCAAAACGCATAATGCATAACGCATAAAGCATAACGCATAACGCATAACGCATAACGCATAACGCATAACGCAGAACGTATAACGCATAACGAATACAGCAAAACGCATAACGCATAACGCATAACGCATAACGCATCAGGCATAACGCATAACGTATAACGTATAACGCATACCGTATAAAGCATAACGCATAACGCATAACGCATAACGCATAACGCATAACGCATAACGCATATCGCATAACGTACAACGCATGACGCATAACGCATAACACATAACACATAACGCATAATGCACAACGCATAACGTATACAGCAAAACGCATAACGCTTAACGCATAACGCATAAGGCATAACGCAGAACGCATAACGCAAACGTATAACGCCCAACGCATAACGCATAACGCATAACGAATAACGCATAACGCATAACACATAACGCATAACGCATGACGCATATCGCATAACGCATAACGCATAATGCATAACGCATAAAGCATAACGCATAACGCATAACGCATAACGCAAACGTATAACGCCCAACGCATAACGCATAACGCATAACGAATAACGCATAACGCATAACACATAACGCATAACGCATGACGCATATCGCATAACGCATAACGCATAATGCATAACGCATAAAGCATAACGCATAACGCATAACGCATAACGCATAACGCATAACGCATAACGCACAACGCAAACGTATAACGCAGAACGCATAATGCATAACGCATAACGCATAACGCATAACGCATAATGCATGACGCATAACGCATAACGCATAACGCATGACGCATATCGCATAACGCAAAACGCATAATGCATAACGCATAAAGCATAACGCATAACGCATAACGCATAACGCATAACGCATAACGCAGAACGTATAACGCATAATGCACAACGCATAACGAATACAGCAAAACGCATAACGCATAACGAATAACGCATAACGCATCAGGCATAACGCATAACGTATAACGTATAACGCATACCGTATAAAGCATAACGCATAACGCATAACGCATAACGCATAACGCATAACGCATATCGCATAACGTACAACGCATGACGCATAACGCATAACACATAACACATAACGCATAATGCACAACGCATAACGTATACAGCAAAACGCATAACGCTTAACGCATAACGGGTCACGCATAACGCATAATGCACAACGCATAACGAATACCGCAAAACGCATAACGCCTAACGCATAACGGATCACGCATAACGCTTAACGCATAACGTATAACTCATAATGCACAACGCATAACGCATAACGCATAACGCATAACGCAAACGTATAACGCCCAACGCATAACGCATAACGCATAACGCATAACGCATAACGAATAACGCATAACGCATAACGCATAACGCATAACGCATAACGCATGACGCATATCGCATAACGCATAACGCATAACGCATAACGCAAACGTATAACGCCCAACGCATAACGCATAACGCATAACGAATAACGCATAACGCATAACGCATAACGCATGACGCATATCGCATAACGCATAACGCATAATGCATAACGCATAAAGCATAACGCATAACGCATAACGCATAACGCATAACGCATAACGCACAACGCAAACGTATAACGCAGAACGCATAATGCATAACGCATAACGCATAACGCATAACGCATAATGCATGACGCATAACGCATAACGCATAACGCATGACGCATATTGCATAACGCATAACGCATAATGCATAACGCATAAAGCATAACGCATAACGCATAACGCATAACGCATAACGCATAACGCATAACGCACAACGCAAACGTATAACGCAGAACGCATAATGCATAACGCATAACGCATAACGCATAATGCATGACGCATAACGCATAACGAATACAGCAAAACGCATAACGCTTAACGCATAACGGATCACGCATAACGGATCACGCATAACGCTTAACGCATAACGTATAACTCATAATGCATAACGCATAAAGCATAACGCATAACGCATAACGCATAACGAATAACGCATAACGCATAACGCATAACGCATAACGCATAACGCATAACGCATAACGCATAACTTATAAATCATAACTCATAACGAATATCGCATAACGCATAACGCATAACGCATAACGCATAATGCATAACGCATAAAGCATAACGCATAACGCATAACGCATAACGCATAACGCATAACGCATAACTTATAACTCATAACTCATAACGAATATCGCATAACGCATAACGCATAACGCATAACGCATAATGCATAACGCATAAAGCATAACGCATAACGCATAACGCATAACGCATAACGCAAACGTATAACGCCCAACGCATAACGCATAACGCATAACGAATAACGCATAACGCATAACGCATAACGCATAACGCATAACGCATAACGCATAACGCATAACGCATAACGCATAACGCATGACGCATATCGCATAACGCATAACGCATAACGCATAACGCAAACGTATAACGCCCAACGCATAACGCATAACGCATAACGCATAACAAATAACGCATAACGCATAACGCATAACGCATGACGCATAACGCATAACGCATAACGCATAACGAATAACGCATAACGCATAACGCATAACGCATGACGCTTATCGCATAACGCATAACGCATAATGCATAACGCATAACGCATAACGCATAACGCATAATGCATGACGCATAACGCATAACGCATAACGCATGACGCATATTGCATAACGCATAACGCATAATGCATAACGCATAAAGCATAAAGCATAACGCATAACGCATAACGCATAACGCATAACGCATAACGCATAACGCATAACGCACAACGCAAACGTATAACGCAGAACGCATAATGCATAACGCATAACGCATAACGCATAATGCATGACGCATAACGCATAACGAATACAGCAAAACGCATAACGCTTAACGCATAACGGATCACACATAACGGATCACGCATAACGCTTAACGCATAACGTATAACTCATAATGCATAACGCATAAAGCATAACGCACAACGCATAACGCATAACGAATAACGCATAACGCATAACGCATAACGCATAACGCATAACGCATAACTTATAAATCATAACTCATAACGAATATCGCATAACGCATAACGCATAGCGCATAACGCATAATGCATAACGCATAAAGCATAACGCATAACGCATAACGCATAACGCATAACGCATAACGCATAACGCATAACGCATAACGCATAACGCATAACTTATAACTCATAACTCATAACGAATATCGCATAACGCATAACGCATAACGCATAACGCATAATGCATAACGCATAAAGCATAACGCATAACGCATAACGCATAACGCATAACGCATAACGCATAACGCATAACGCATAACGCATAACGCATAACGCATAACGCATAACGCATAACGCATAACGCATAACGCATAACGCATAACGCATAACGCATAACGCATAACGCATAACGCATAACGCATAACGCATAACGCATAACGCAAACGTATAACGCCCAACGCATAACGCATAATGCATAACGCATAACGAATAACGCATAACGCATAACGCATAACGCATAATGCATAACGCATAACGCATAACGCATAACGCATAACGCATAACGCATGACGCATATCGCATAACGCATAACGCATAACGCAAACGTATAACGCCCAACGCATAACGCATAACGCATAACGCATAATGCATAACGCATAACGCATAACGCATAATGCATGACGCATAACGCATAACGAATACAGCAAAACGCATAACGCTTAACGCATAACGGATCACGCATAACGGATCACGCATAACGCTTAACGCATAACGTATAACTCATAATGCATAACGCATAAAGCATAACGCATAACGCATAACGCATAACGAATAACGCATAACGCATAACGCATAACGCATAACGCATAACGCATAACTTATAAATCATAACTCATAACGAATATCGCATAACGCATAACGCATAACGCATAACGCATAATGCATAACGCATAAAGCATAACGCATAACGCATAACGCATAACGCATAACGCATAACGCATAACGCATAACGCATAACGCATAACGCATAACTTATAACTCATAACTCATAACGAATATCGCATAACGCATAACGCATAACGCATAACGCATAATGCATAACGCATAACATATAACGCATAATGCATAACGCAAAACGCATAACGCATAACGCATAACGCATAACGCATAACGCATAACGCATAACGCATAACGCATAACGCATAACGCATAACGCATAACGCATAACGCATAACGCATAGCGTATAACGCATAACGCATAACGCATAACGCATAACGCATAACGCATAACGCATAACGCATAACGCAAACGTATAACGCCCAACGCATAACGCATAACGCATAACGCATAACGAATAACGCATAACGCATAACGCATAACGCATGACGCATAACGCATAACGCATAACGCATAACGAATAACGCATAACGCATAACGCATAACGCATAACGCATGACGCATATCGCATAACGCATAACGCATAATGCATAACGCATAAAGCATAACGCATAACGCATAACGCATAACGCATAACGCATAACGCACAACGCAAACGTATAACGCAGAACGCATAATGCATAACGCATAACGCATAACGCATAACGCATAATGCATGACGCATAACGCATAACGCATAACGCATGACGCATATCGCATAACGCATAACGCATAATGCATAACGCATAAAGCATAACGCATAACGCATAACGCATAACGCATAACGCAGAACGTATAACGCATAATGCACAACGCATAACGAATACAGCAAAACGCATAACGCATAACGCATAACGCATAACGCATCAGGCATAACGCATAACGTATAACGTATAACGCATACCGTATAACGCATAACGCATAACGCATAACGCATAACGCATAACGCATATCGCATAACGTATAACGCATGACGTATAACGCATAACACATAACACATAACGCATAATGCACAACGCATAACGTATACAGCAAAACGCATAACGCTTAACGCATAGCGGGTCACGCATAAAGCATAATGCACAACGCATAACGAATACCGCAAAACGCATAACGCCTAACGCATAACGGATCACGCATAACGCTTAACGCATAACGTATAACTCATAATGCACAACGCATAACGCATAACGCATAACGCATAACGCATAACGCAAACGTATAAGGCCCAACGCATAACGCATAACGCATAACGAATAACGCATAACGCATAACGCATAACGCATAACGCATAACGCATAACGCATGACGCATATCGCATAACGCATAACGCATAACGCATAACGCAAACGTATAACCTCCCAACGCATAACGCATAACGCATAACGAATAACGCATAACGCATAACGCATAACGCATGACGCATATCGCATAACGCATAACGCATAATGCATAACGCATAAAGCAAAACGCATAACGCATAACGCATAACGCATAACGCATAACGCATAACGCACAACGCAAACGTATAACGCAGAACGCATAATGCATAACGCATAACGCATAACGCATAACGCATAACGCATAACGCACAACGCAAACGTATAACGCAGAACGCATAATGCATAACGCATAATGCATAACGCATAACGCATAACGCATAATGCATGACGCATAACGCATAACGAATACAGCAAAACGCATAACGCTTAACGCATAACGGATCACGCATAACGGATCACGCATAACGCTTAACGCATAACGTATAACTCATAATGCATAACGCATAAAGCATAACGCATAACGCATATCGCATAACGCATAACGCATAACGCATAACGCATAATGCATAACGCATAAAGCATAACGCATAACACATAACGCATACCGCATAACGCAAACGTATAACGCCCAACGCATAACGCATAACGCATAACGAATAACGCATAACGCATAACGCATAACGCATAACGCATAACGCATAACGCATAACGCATAACGCATAACGCATAACGCATAACGCAAACGTATAACGCATAACGCATAACGCATAACGCATAACGAATAACGCATAACGCATAACGCATGACGCATATCGCATAACGCATAACGCATAATGCATAACGCATAAAGCATAACGCATACCGCATAACGCATAACGCATAACGCGAAACGCACAACGCAAACGTATAACGCATAACGCATAACGCATAACGCATAACGCATAACGCATAACGCATAACGCATAACGCATAACGCATAACGCATAACGCATAACGCATAACGCATAACGCATAACGTATAACGCATAACGCATAACGCATAACGCATAACGCATAACGCATAACGCATAACGCAAACGTATAACGCCCAACGCATAACGCATAACGCATAACGCATAACGAATAACGCATAACGCATAACGCATAACGCATGACGCATAACGCATAACGCATAACGCATAACGAATAACGCATAACGCATAACGCATAACGCATAACGCATGACGCATATCGCTTAACGCATAACGCATAATGCATAACGCATAAAGCATAACGCATAACGCATAACGCATAACGCATAACGCATAACGCATAACGCATAACGCACAACGCAAACGTATAACGCAGAACGCATAATGCATAACGCATAACGCATAACGCATAACGCATAATGCATGACGCATAACGCATTACGCATAACGCATGACGCATATCGCATAACGCATAACGCATAATGCATAACGCATAAAGCATAACGCATAACGCATAACGCATATCGCATAACGCATAACGCAGAACGTATAACGCATAATGCACAACGCATAACGAATACAGCAAAACGCATAACGCATAACGCATAACGCATCAGGCATAACGCATAACGTATAACGTATAACGCATACCGTATAACGCATAACGCATAACGCATAACGCATAACGCATAACGCATATCGCATAACGTATAACGCATGACGTATAACGCATAACACATAACACATAACGCATAATGCACAACGCATAACGTATACAGCAAAACGCATAACGCTTAACGCATAACGGGTCACGCATAACGCATAATGCACAACCCATAACGAATACCGCAAAACGCATAACGCCTAACGCATAACGGATCACGCATAACGCTTAACGCATAACGTATAACTCATAATGCACAACGCATAACGCATAACGCATAACGCATAACGCATAACGCAAACGTATAACGCCCAACGCATAACGCATAACGCATAACGAATAACGCATAACGCATAACGCATAACGCATAACGCATAACGCATGACGCATATCGCATAACGCATAACGCATAACGCATAACGCAAACGTATAACCTCCCAACGCATAACGCATAACGCATAACGAATAGCGCATAACGCATAACGCATAACGCATGACGCATATCGCATAACGCATAACGCATAATGCATAACGCATAAAGCATAACGCATAACGCATAACGCATAACGCATAACGCATAACGCACAACGCAAACGTATAACGCAGAACGCATAATGCATAACGCATAACGCATAACGCATAACGCATAATGCATGACGCATTACGCATAACGCATAACGCATGACGCATATTGCATAACGCATAACGCATAATGCATAACGCATAAAGCATAACGCATAACGCATAACGCATAACGCATATCGCATAACGCATAACGCACAACGCAAACGTATAACGCAGAACGCATAATGCATAACGCATAACGCATAACGCATAATGCATGACGCATAACGCATAACGAATACAGCAAAACGCATAACGCTTAACGCATAACGGATCACGCATAACGGATCACGCATAACGCTTAACGCATAACGTATAACTCATAATGTATAACGCATAAAGCATAACGCATAACGCATAACGCATAACGAATAACGCATAACGCATAACGCATAACGCATAACGCATAACGCATAACGCATAACGCATAACTTATAAATCATAACTCATAACGAATATCGCATAACGCATAACGCATAACGCATAACGCATAATGCGTAACGCATAAAGCATAACGCATAATGCATAACGCATAACGCATAACGCATAACGCATAACGCATAACGCATAACGCATAACGCATAACTTATAACTCATAACTCATAACGAATATCGCATAACGCATAACGCATAACGCATAACGCATAATGCATAACGCATAAAGCATAACGCATAACGCATAACGCATAACGCATAACGCAAACGTATAACGCCCAACGCATAACGCATAACGCATAACGAATAACGCATAACGCATAACGCATAACGCATAACGCATAACGCATAACGCATAACGCATAACGCAAACGTATAACGCCCAACGCATAACGCATAACGCATAACGAATAACGCATAACGCATAACGCATAACGCATGACGCATATCGCATAACGCATAACGCATAATGCATAACGCATAAAGCATCACGCATACCGCATAACGCATAACGCATAACGCGAAACGCACAACGCAAACGTATAACGCAGGACGCATAATGCATAACGCATAACGCATAACGCATAACGCATAATGCATGACGCATAACGCATAACGCATAACGCATGACGCATATTGCATAACGCATAACGCATAATGCATAACGCATAAAGCATAACGCATAACGCATAACGCATAACGCATAACACACAACGCAAACGTATAACGCAGAACGCATAATGCATAACGCATAACGCATAACGCATAATGCATGACGCATAACGCATAACGAATACAGCAAAACGCATAACGCTTAATGCATAACGGATCACGCATAACGGATCACGCATAACGCATAACGCATAACGCATAACGCATAACGCAAACGTATAACGCCCAACGCATAACGCATAACGCATAACGAATAACGCATAACGCATAACGCATAACGCATGACGCATATCGCATAACGCATAACGCATAATGCATAACGCATAAAGCATAACGCTTAACGCATAACGGATCACGCATAACGGATCACGCATAACGCTTAACGCATAACGTATAACTCATAATGCATAACGCATAAAGCATAACGCATAACGCATAACGCATAACGAATAACGCATAACGCATAACGCATAACGCATAACGCATAACGCATAACTTATAAATCATAACTCATAACGAATATCGCATAACGCATAACGCATAACGCATAACGCATAATGCATAACGCATAAAGCATAACGCATAACGCATAACGCATAACGCATAACGCATAACGCATAACGCATAACGCATAACGCATAACGCATAACGCATAACTCATAACTCATAACTCATAACGAATATCGCATAACGCATAACGCATAACGCATAACGCATAATGCATAACGCATAACATATAACGCATAACGCATAACGCAAAACGCATAACGCATAACGCATAACGCATAACGCATAACGCATAACGCATAACGCATAACGCATAACGTATAACGCATAACGCATAACGCATAACGCATAACGCATAACGCATAACGTATAACGCATAACGCATAACGCATAACGCATAACGCATAACGCATAACGCATAACGCAAACGTATAACGCCCAACGCATAACGCATAACGCATAACGCATAACGAATAACGCATAACGCATAACGCATAACGCATGACGCATAACGCATAACGCATAACGCATAACGAATAACGCATAACGCATAACGCATAACGCATAACGCATGACGCATATCGCATAACGCATAACGCATAATGCATAACGCATAAAGCATAACGCATAACGCATAACGCATAACGCACAACGCAAACGTATAACGCAGAACGCATAATGCATAACGCATAACGCATAACGCATAACGCATAATGCATGACGCATAACGCATAACGCATAACGCATGACGCATATCGCATAACGCATAACGCATAATGCATAACGCATAAAGCATAACGCATAACGCATAACGCATAACGCATAACGCATAACGCAGAACGTATAACGCATAATGCACAACGCATAACGAATACAGCAAAACGCATAACGCATAACGCATAACGCATAACGCATCAGGCATAACGCATAACGTATAACGTATAACGCATACCGTATAACGCATAACGCATAACGCATAACGCATAACGCATAACGCATATCGCATAACGTATAACGCATGACGTATAACGCATAACACATAACACATAACGCATAATGCACAACGCATAACGTATACAGCAAAACGCATAACGCTTAACGCATAACGGGTCACGCATAACGCATAATGCACAACGCATAACGAATACCGCAAAACGCATAACGCCTAACGCATAACGGATCACGCATAACGCTTAACGCATAACGTATAACTCATAATGCACAACGCATAACGCATAACGCATAACGCATAACGCATAACGCATAACGCATAACGCAAACGTATAACGCCCAACGCATAACGCATAACGCATAACGAATAACGCATAACGCATAACGCATAACGCATAACGCATAACGCATGACGAATATTGCATAACGCATAACGCATAACGCATAACGCAAACGTATAACCTCCCAACGCATAACGCATAACGCATAACGAATAACGCATAACGCATAACGCATAACGCATGACGCATATCGCATAACGCATAACGCATAATGCATAACGCATAAAGCATAACGCATAACGCATAACGCATAACGCATAACGCATAACGCACAACGCAAACGTATAACGCAGAACGCATAATGCATAACGCATAACGCATAACGCATAACGCATAATGCATGACGCATAACGCATAACGCATAACGCATGACGCATATTGCATAACGCATAACGCATAATGCATAACGCATAAAGCATAACGCATAACGCATAACGCATAACGCATATCGCATAACGCATAACGCACAACGCAAACGTATAACGCAGAACGCATAATGCATAACGCATAACGCATAACGCATAATGCATGACGCATAACGCATAACAAATACAGCAAAACGCATAACGCTTAACGCATAACGGATCACGCATAACGGATCACGCATAACGCTTAACGCATAACGTATAACTCATAATGCATAACGCATAAAGCATAACGCATAACGCATAACGCATAACGAATAACGCATAACGCATAACGCATAACGCATAACGCATAACGCATAACTTATAAATCATAACTCATAACGAATATCGCATAACGCATAACGCATAACGCATAACGCATAATGCATAACGCATAAAGCATAACGCATAACGCATAACGCATAACGCATAACGCATAACGCATAACGCATAACGCATAACGCATAACGCATAACTTATAACTCATAACTCATAACGAATATCGCATAACGCATAACGCATAACGCATAACGCATAATGCATAACGCATAAAGCATAACGCATAACGCATAAGGCATACCGCATAACGCAAACGTATAACGCCCAACGCATAACGCATAACGCATAACGAATAACGCATAACGCATAACGCATAACGCATAACGCATAACGCATAACGCATAACGCATAACGCATAACGCAAACGTATAACGCCCAACGCATAACGCATAACGCATAACGAATAACGCATAACGCATAACGCATAACGCATGACGCATATCGCATAACGCATAACGCATAATGCATAACGCATAAAGCATAACGCATACCGCATAACGCATAACGCATAACGCGAAACGCACAACGCAAACGTATAACGCATAACGCATAACGCATAACGCATAACGCATAACGCATAACGCATAACGCATAACGCATAACGCATGACGCATAACGCATAACGCATAACGCATAACGCATAACGCATAACGTATAACGCATAACGCATAACGCATAACGCATAACGCATAACGCAAACGTATAACGCCCAACGCATAACGCATAACGCATAACGCATAACGAATAACGCATAACGCATAACGCATAACGCATGACGCATAACGCATAACGCATAACGCATAACGAATAACGCATAACGCATAACGCATAACGCATAACGCATGACGCATATCGCATAACGCATAACGCATAATGCATAACGCATAAAGCATAACGCATAACGCATAACGCATAACGCATAACGCATAACGCATAACGCATAACGCACAACGCAAACGTATAACGCAGAACGCATAATGCATAACGCATAACGCATAACGCATAACGCATAATGCATGACGCATAACGCATAACGCAAACGCATGACGCATATCGCATAACGCATAACGCATAATGCATAACGCATAAAGCATAACGCATAACGCATAACGCATACCGTATAACGCATAACGCATAACGCATAACGCATAACGCATATCGCATAACGTATAACGCATGACGTATAACGCATAACACATAACACATAACGCATAATGCACAACGCATAACGTATACAGCAAAACGCATAACGCTTAACGCATAACGGGTCACGCATAACGCATAATGCACAACGCATAACGAATACCGCAAAACGCATAACGCCTAACGCATAACGGATCACGCATAACGCTTAACGCATAACGTATAACTCATAATGCACAACGCATAACGCATAACGCATAACGCATAACGCATAACGCAAACGTATAACGCCCAACGCATAACGCATAACGCATAACGAATAACGCATAACGCATAACGCATAACGCATAACGCATAACGCATGACGCATATCGCATAACGCATAACGCATAACGCATAACGCAAACGTATAACCTCCCAACGCATAACGCATAACGCATAACGAATAACGCATAACGCATAAAGCATAACGCATGACGCATATCGCATAACGCATAACGCATAATGCATAACGCATAAAGCATAACGCATAACGCATAACGCATAACGCATAACGCACAACGCAAACGTATAACGCAGAACGCATAATGCATAACGCATAACGCATAACGCATAACGCATAATGCATGACGCATAACGCATAACGCATAACGCATGACGCATATTGCATAACGCATAACGCATAATGCATAACGCATAAAGCATAACGCATAACGCATAACGCATAACGCATATCGCATAACGCATAACGCACAACGCAAACGTATAACGCAGAACGCATAATGCATAACGCATAACGCATAACGCATAATGCATGACGCATAACGCATAACGAATACAGCAAAACGCATAACGCTTAACGCATAACGGATCACGCATAACGGATCACGCATAACGCTTAACGCATAACGTATAACTCATAATGCATAACGCATAAAGCATAACGCATAACGCATAACGCATAACGCATAACGCATAACGCATAACGCATAACGCATAACGCATAACGCATAACTTATAAATCATAACTCATAACGAATATCGCATAACGCATAACGCATAACGCATAACGCATAATGCATAACGCATAAAGCATAACGCATAACGCATAACGCATAACGCATAACGCATAACGCATAACGCATAACGCATAATGCATAACTTATAACTCATAACTCATAACGAATATCGCATAACGCATAACGCATAACGCATAACGCATAATGCATAACGCATAAAGCATAACGCATAACGCATAACGCATAAGGCAAACGTATAACGCCCAACGCATAACGCATAACGCATAACGAATAACGCATAACGCATAACGCATAACGCATAACGCATAACGCATAACGCATAACGCATAACGCATAACGCATAACGCATAACGCAAACGTATAACGCCCAACGCATAACGCATAACGCATAACGAATAACGCATAACGCATAACGCATAACGCATGACGCATATCGCATAACGCATAACGCATAATGCATAACGCATAAAGCATAACGCATACCGCATAACGCATAACGCATAACGCATAACGCATAACGCGAAACGCACAACGCAAACGTATAACGCAGAACGCATAATGCATAACGCATAACGCATAACGCATAACGCATAATGCATGACGCATAACGCATAACGCATAACGCATGACGCATATTGCATAACGCATAACGCATAATGCATAACGCATAAAGCATAACGCATAACGCATAACGCATAACGCACAACGCAAACGTATAACGCAGAACGCATAATGCATAACGCATAACGCATAACGCATAATGCATGACGCATAACGCATAACGAATACAGCAAAACGCATAACGCTTAATGCATAACGGATCACGCATAACGGATCACGCATAACGCATAACGCATAACGCATAACGCATAACGCAAACGTATAACGCCCAACGCATAACGCATAACGCATAACGAATAACGCATAACGCATAACGCATAACGCATGACGCATATCGCATAACGCATAACGCATAATGCATAACGCATAAAGCATAACGCATAACGCATAACGCATAACGCATAACGCATAACGCATAACGCATAACGCATAACGCATAACGCATAACGCACAACGCAAACGTATAACGCAGAACGCATAATGCATAACGCATAACGCATAACGCATAACGCATAATGCATAACGCATAACGCATAACGCATAACGAATAACGCATAACGCATAACGCATAACGCATAACGCATAACGCATAACTTATAACTCATAACTCATAACGAATATCGCATAACGCATAACGCATAACGCATAACGCATAATGCATAACGCATAAAGCATAACGCATAACGCATAACGCATAACGCATAACGCATAATGCATAACGCATAAAGCATAACGCATAACGCATAACGCATAACGCATAACGCATAACGCACAACGCAAACGTATAACGCATAACGCATAATGCATAACGCACAACGCAAACGTATAACGCAGAACGCATAATGCATAACGCATAACGCATAACGCATAACGCATAATGCATGACGCATAACGCATAACGCAAACGCATGACGCATATCGCATAACGCATAACGCATAATGCATAACGCATAAAGCATAACGCATAACGCATAACGCATACCGTATAACGCATAACGCATAACGCATAACGCATAACGCATATCGCATAACGTATAACGCATGACGTATAACGCATAACACATAACACATAACGCATAATGCACAACGCATAACGTATACAGCAAAACGCATAACGCTTAACGCATAACGGGTCACGCATAACGCATAATGCACAACGCATAACGAATACCGCAAAACGCATAACGCCTAACGCATAACGGATCACGCATAACGCTTAACGCATAACGTATAACTCATAATGCACAACGCATAACGCATAACGCATAACGCATAACGCATAACGCAAACGTATAACGCCCAACGCATAACGCATAACGCATAACGAATAACGCATAACGCATAACGCATAACGCATAACGCATAACGCATGACGCATATCGCATAACGCATAACGCATAACGCATAACGCAAACGTATAACCTCCCAACGCATAACGCATAACGCATAACGAATAACGCATAACGCATAAAGCATAACGCATGACGCATATCGCATAACGCATAACGCATAATGCATAACGCATAAAGCATAACGCATAACGCATAACGCATAACGCATAACGCACAACGCAAACGTATAACGCAGAACGCATAATGCATAACGCATAACGCATAACGCATAATGCATGACGCATAACGCATAACGAATACAGCAAAACGCATAACGCTTAACGCATAACGGATCACGCATAACGGATCACGCATAACGCTTAACGCATAACGTATAACTCATAATGCATAACGCATAAAGCATAACGCATAACGCATAACGCATAACGAATAACGCATAACGCATAACGCATAACGCATAACGCATAACGCATAACTTATAAATCATAACTCATAACGAATATCGCATAACGCATAACGCATAACGCATAACGCATAATGCATAACGCATAAAGCATAACGCATAACGCATAACGCATAACGCATAACGCATAACGCATAACGCATAACGCATAATGCATAACTTATAACTCATAACTCATAACGAATATCGCATAACGCATAACGCATAACGCATAACGCATAATGCATAACGCATAAAGCATAACGCATAACGCATAACGCATAACGCATAAGGCAAACGTATAACGCCCAACGCATAACGCATAACGCATAACGAATAACGCATAACGCATAACGCATAACGCATAACGCATAACGCATAACGCATAACGCATAACGCATAACGCATAACGCATAACGCATAACGCAAACGTATAACGCCCAACGCATAACGCATAACGCATAACGAATAACGCATAACGCATAACGCATAACGCATGACGCATATCGCATAACGCATAACGCATAATGCATAACGCATAAAGCATAACGCATACCGCATAACGCATAACGCATAACGCATAACGCATAACGCGAAACGCACAACGCAAACGTATAACGCAGAACGCATAATGCATAACGCATAACGCATAACGCATAATGCATGACGCATAACGCATAACGCATAACGCATGACGCATATTGCATAACGCATAACGCATAATGCATAACGCATAAAGCATAACGCATAACGCATAACGCATAACGCACAACGCAAACGTATAACGCAGAACGCATAATGCATAACGCATAACGCATAACGCATAATGCATGACGCATAACGCATAACGAATACAGCAAAACGCATAACGCTTAATGCATAACGGATCACGCATAACGGATCACGCATAACGCATAACGCATAACGCATAACGCATAACGCAAACGTATAACGCCCAACGCATAACGCATAACGCATAACGAATAACGCATAACGCATAACGCATAACGCATGACGCATATCGCATAACGCATAACGCATAATGCATAACGCATAAAGCATAACGCATAACGCATAACGCATAACGCATAACGCATAACGCATAACGCATAACGCATAACGCATAACGCACAACGCAAACGTATAACGCAGAACGCATAATGCATAACGCATAACGCATAACGCATAACGCATAATGCATAACGCATAACGCATAACGCATAACGAATAACGCATAACGCATAACGCATAACGCATAACGCATAACGCATAACTTATAACTCATAACTCATAACGAATATCGCATAACGCATAACGCATAACGCATAACGCATAATGCATAACGCATAAAGCATAACGCATAACGCATAACGCATAACGCATAACGCATAATGCATAACGCATAAAGCATAACGCATAACGCATAACGCATAACGCATAACGCATAACGCACAACGCAAACGTATAACGCAGAACGCATAATGCATAACGCATAACGCATAACGCATAACGCATAATGCATGACGCATAACGCATAACGCATAACGCATAACGCAAACGTATAGCGCCCAACGCATAACGCATAACGCATAACGAATAACGCATAACGCATAACGCATAACGCATGACGCATATCGCATAACGCATAACGCATAATGCATAACGCATAACGCACAACGCAAACGTATAACGCAGAACGCATAATGCATAACGCATAACGCATAACGCATAACGCATAATGCATGACGCATAACGCATAACGCATAACGCATGACGCATATTGCATAACGCATAACGCATAATGCATAACGCATAAAGCATAACGCATAACGCATAACGCATAACGCATAACGCATAACGCATAACGCATAATGCATGACGCAAAACGCATAACGCATAACGCATAACGCATAACGCATAACGTATAACGTATAACGTATAACGCATAATGCACAACGCATAACGAATACAGCAAAACGCATAACGCTTAACGCATAACGGATCACGCATAACGGATCACGCATAACGCTTAACGCATAACGTATAACTGATAATGCATAACGCATAAAGCATAACGCATAACGCATAACGCATAACGCATAACGCATAACGCATAACACATAACGCATAACGCATAATGCACAACGCATAACGAATACAGCAAAACGCATAACGCTTAACGCATAACGGATCACGCATAACGGAACAAGCATAACGCTTAACGCATAACGTATAACTGATAATGCATAACGCATAAAGCATAACGCATAACGCATAACGCATAACGAATAACGCATAACGCATAACGCATAACGCATAACGCATAACGCATAACGCATAACGCATGACGCATATCGCATAACGCATAACGCATAACGCATAACGCATAAGGCATAACGCATAACGCATAACGCATAACGCAAACGTATAACGCCCAACGCATAACGCATAAAGCATGACGCATATCGCATAACGCATAACGCATAATGCATAACGCATGAAGCATAACGCATAACGCATAACGCATAACGCATAACGCATAACGCACAACGCAAACGTATAACGCAGAACGCATAATGCATAACGCATAACGCATAACGCATAACGCATAACGCATAATGCATGACGCATAACGCATAACGCATAACGCATAACGCATAACGCATAACGCATAACGCATAACGCAAACGTATAACGCCAAACGCATAACGCATAACGCATAACGCATAACGAATAACGCATAACGCATAACGCATAACGCATAACGCATAACGCATAACGCATAACGCATGACGCATATCGCATAACGCATAACGCGTAACGCATAACGCATAAGGCATAACGCATAACGCATAACGCAAACGTATAACGCCCAACGCATAACGCATAACGCATAACGCATAACGCATAACGCATAATGCATGACGCATAACGCATAACGCATAACGCATGACGCATATCGCATAACGCATAACGCATAATGCATAACGCATAAAGCATAACGCATAACGCATAACGCATAACGCATAACGCATAACGCATAACGTATAACGCATAATGCACAACGCATAACGAATACAGCAAAACGCATAACGCTTAACGCATAACGGATCACGCATAACGGATCACGCATAACGCTTAACGCATAACGCATAAATGATAATGCATAACGCATAAAGCATAACGCATAACGCATAACGCATAACGCATAACGCATAACGCATAACACATAACGCATAACGCATAATGCACAACGCATAACGAATACAGCAAAACGCATAACGCTTAACGCATAACGGATCACGCATAACGGATCACGCATAACGCTTAACGCATAACGTATAACTGATAATGCATAACGCATAAAGCATAATGCATAACGCATAACGCATAACGAATAACGCATAACGCATAACGCATAACGCATAACGCATAACGCATAACGCATAACGCATAACGCATAACGCATAACTTATAAATCATAAATCATAACGAATATCGCATAACGCATAACGCATAACGCATAATGCATAACGCATAAAGCATAACGCATAACGCATAACTCATAACTCATAACGAATATCGCATAACGCATAACGCATAACGCATAACGCATAATGCATAACGCATAAAGCATAACGCATAACGCATAACGCATAACACAAACGTATAACGCCCAACGCATAACGCATAACGCATAACGAATAACGCATAACGCATAACGTATAACGCATGACGCATATCGCATAACGCGTAACGCATAATGCAGAACGCATAAAACGTAACGCATAACGCATAACGCATAACGCATAACGCATAACGCATAACGCATAACGCATAACGCATAACGCATAACGCATAACGCATAACGCATAACGCATAACGCATAACGCATAACGCATAACGCATGACGTATATCGCATAACGCATAACGCATAACGCATAACGCATAACGCATAACGCATAACGCATAACGCAAACGTATAACGCCCAACGCATAACGCATAACGCATAACGAATAACGCATAACGCATAACGCATAACGCATAACGCATGACGCATATCGCATAACGCATAACGCATAATGCATAACGCATAAAGCATAACGCATAACGCATAACGCATAACGCATAACGCACAACGCAAACGTATAACGCAGAACGCATAACGCATAACGCATAACGAATAACGCATAACGCATAACGCATAACGCATAACGCATAACGCATAACGCATAACTTATAAATCATAAATCATAACGAATATCGCATAACGCATAACGCATAATGCATAACGCATAAAGCATAACGCATAACGCATAACTCATAACTCATAACGAATATCGCATAACGCATAACGCATAACGCATTACGCATAATGCATAACGCATAAAGCATAACGCATAACGCATAACGCATAACGCATAACGCATAACGCATAACGCATAACGCATGACGTATATCGCATAACGCATAACGCATAACGCATAACGCATAACGCATAACGCATAACGCATAACGCAAACGTATAACGCCCAACGCATAACGCATAACGCATAACGCATAACGCATAACACATAACGCATAACGCATAATGCACAACGCATAACGAATACAGCAAACCGCATAACGCTTAACGCATAACGGATCACGCATAACGCTTAACGCATAACGTATAACTGATAATGCATAACGCATAAAGCATAACGCATAACGCATAACGCATAACGAATAACGCATAACGCATAACGCATAACGCATAACGCATAACGCATAACGCATAACGCATAACTTATAAATCATAAATCATAACGAATATCGCATAACGCATAACGCATAATGCATAACGCATAAAGCATAACGCATAACGCATAACTCATAACTCATAACGAATATCGCATAACGCATAACGCATAACGCATTACGCATAATGCATAACGCATAAAGCATAACGCATAACGCATAACGCATAACACAAACGTATAACGCCCAACGCATAACGCATAACGCATAACGAATAACGCATAACGCATAACGTATAACGCATGACGCATATCGCATAACGCGTAACGCATAATGCAGAACGCATAAAACGTAACGCATAACGCATAACGCATAACGCATAACGCATAACGCATAACGCATAACGCATAACGCATAACGCATAACGCATAACGCATAACGCATGACGTATATCGCATAACGCATAACGCATAACGCATAACGCATAACGCATAACGCATAACGCATAACGCATAACGCAAACGTATAACGCCCAACGCATAACGCATAACGCATAACGAATAACGCATAACGCATAACGCATAACGCATAACGCATGACGCATATCGCATAACGCATAACGCATAATGCATAACGCATAAAGCATAACGCATAACTCATAACTCATAACGAATATCGCATAACGCATAACGCATAATGCATGACGCATAACGCATAACGCATAACGCATAACGCATAACGCATAACGCATAACGCAAACGTATAACGCCAAACGCATAACGCATAACGCATAACGCATAACGAATAACGCATGACGCATATCGCATAACGCATAACGCATAATGCATAACGCATAAAGCATAACGCATAACGCATAACGCATAACGCATAACGCATAACGCATAACGTATAACGCATAATGCACAACGCATAACGAATACAGCAAAACGCATAACGCTTAACGCATAACGGATCACGCATAACGGATCACGCATAACGCTTAACGCATAACGCATAAATGATAATGCATAACGCATAAAGCATAACGCATAACGCATAACGCATAACGCATAACGCATAACGCATAACACATAACGCATAACGCATAATGCACAACGCATAACGAATACAGCAAAACGCATAACGCTTAACGCATAACGGATCACGCATAACGGATCACGCATAACGCTTAACGCATAACGTATAACTGATAATGCATAACGCATAAAGCATAATGCATAACGCATAACGCATAACGAATAACGCATAACGCATAACGCATAACGCATAACGCATAACGCATAACGCATAACGCATAACGCATAACGCATAACTTATAAATCATAAATCATAACGAATATCGCATAACGCATAACGCATAACGCATAACGCATAATGCATAACGCATAAAGCATAACGCATAACGCATAACGCATAACACAAACGTATAACGCCCAACGCATAACGCATAACGCATAACGAATAACGCATAACGCATAACGTATAACGCATGACGCATATCGCATAACGCGTAACGCATAATGCAGAACGCATAAAACGTAACGCATAACGCATAACGCATAACGCATAACGCATAACGCATAACGCATAACGCATAACGCATAACGCATAACGCATAACGCATAACGCATAACGCATAACGCATAACGCATAACGCATAACGCATAACGCATGACGTATATCGCATAACGCATAACGCATAACGCATAACGCATAACGCATAACGCATAACGCATAACGCAAACGTATAACGCCCAACGCATAACGCATAACGCATAACGAATAACGCATAACGCATAACGCATAACGCATAACGCATGACGCATATCGCATAACGCATAACGCATAATGCATAACGCATAAAGCATAACGCATAACGCATAACGCATAACGCATAACGCACAACGCAAACGTATAACGCAGAACGCATAACGCATAACGCATAACGCATAACGCATAACGCATAACGCATAACGCATAACGCATAACGCATAACGCATAACTTATAAATCATAAATCATAACGAATATCGCATAACGCATAACGCATAATGCATAACGCATAAAGCATAACGCATAACGCATAACTCATAACTCATAACGAATATCGCATAACGCATAACGCATAACGCATTACGCATAATGCATAACGCATAAAGCATAACGCATAACGCATAACGCATAACGCATAACGCATAACGCATAACGCATAACGCATGACGTATATCGCATAACGCATAACGCATAACGCATAACGCATAACGCATAACGCATAACGCATAACGCAAACGTATAACGCCCAACGCATAACGCATAACGCATAACGCATAACGCATAACACATAACGCATAACGCATAATGCACAACGCATAACGAATACAGCAAAACGCATAACGCTTAACGCATAACGGATCACGCATAACGCTTAACGCATAACGTATAACTGATAATGCATAACGCATAAAGCATAACGCATAACGCATAACGCATAACGAATAACGCATAACGCATAACGCATAACGCATAACGCATAACGCATAACGCATAACGCATAACTTATAAATCATAAATCATAACGAATATCGCATAACGCATAACGCATAATGCATAACGCATAAAGCATAACGCATAACGCATAACTCATAACTCATAACGAATATCGCATAACGCATAACGCATAACGCATTACGCATAATGCATAACGCATAAAGCATAACGCATAACGCATAACGCATAACACAAACGTATAACGCCCAACGCATAACGCATAACGCATAACGAATAACGCATAACGCATAACGTATAACGCATGACGCATATCGCATAACGCGTAACGCATAATGCAGAACGCATAAAACGTAACGCATAACGCATAACGCATAACGCATAACGCATAACGCATAACGCATAACGCATAACGCATAACGCATAACGCATAACGCATAACGCATGACGTATATCGCATAACGCATAACGCATAACGCATAACGCATAACGCATAACGCATAACGCATAACGCATAACGCAAACGTATAACGCCCAACGCATAACGCATAACGCATAACGAATAACGCATAACGCATAACGCATAACGCATAACGCATGACGCATATCGCATAACGCATAACGCATAATGCATAACGCATAAAGCATAACGCATAACTCATAACTCATAACGAATATCGCATAACGCATAACGCATAATGCATGACGCATAACGCATAACGCATAACGCATAACGCATAACGCATAACGCATAACGCAAACGTATAACGCCAAACGCATAACGCATAACGCATAACGCATAACGAATAACGCATAACGCATAACGCATAACGCATAACGCATAACGCATAACGCATGACGCATATCGCATAACGCATAACGCGTAACGCATAACGCATAAGGCATAACGCATAACGCATAACGCAAACGTATAACGCCCAACGCATAACGCATAACGCATAACGCATAACGCATAACGCATAATGCATGACGCATAACGCATAACGCATAACGCATAACGCATGACGCATATCGCATAACGCATAACGCATAATGCATAACGCATAAAGCATAACGCATAACGCATAACGCATAACGCATAACGCATAACGCATAACGTATAACGCATAATGCACAACGCATAACGAATACAGCAAAACGCATAACGCTTAACGCATAACGGATCACGCATAACGGATCACGCATAACGCTTAACGCATAACGCATAAATGATAATGCATAACGCATAAAGCATAACGCATAACGCATAACGCATAACGCATAACGCATAACGCATAACACATAACGCATAACGCATAATGCACAACGCATAACGAATACAGCAAAACGCATAACGCTTAACGCATAACGGATCACGCATAACGGATCACGCATAACGCTTAACGCATAACGTATAACTGATAATGCATAACGCATAAAGCATAATGCATAACGCATAACGCATAACGCATAACGCATAACGCATAACGCATAACGCATAACGCATAACGCATAACGCATAACGCATAACTTATAAATCATAAATCATAACGAATATCGCATAACGCATAACGCATAACGCATAATGCATAACGCATAAAGCATGACGCATAACGCATAACTCATAACTCATAACGAATATCGCATAACGCATAACGCATAACGCATAACGCATAATGCATAACGCATAAAGCATAACGCATAACGCATAACGCATAACACAAACGTATAACGCCCAACGCATAACGCATAACGCATAACGAATAACGCATAACGCATAACGTATAACGCATGACGCATATCGCATAACGCGTAACGCATAATGCAGAACGCATAAAACGTAACGCATAACGCATAACGCATAACGCATAACGCATAACGCATAACGCATAACGCATAACGCATAACGCATAACGCATAACGCATAACGCATAACGCATAACGCATGACGTATATCGCATAACGCATAACGCATAACGCATAACGCATAACGCATAACGCATAACGCATAACGCATAACGCAAACGTATAACGCCCAACGCATAACGCATAACGCATAACGAATAACGCATAACGCATAACGCATAACGCATAACGCATGACGCATATCGCATAACGCATAACGCATAATGCATAACGCATAAAGCATAACGCATAACGCATAACGCATAACGCATAACGCACAACGCAAACGTATAACGCAGAACGCATAACGCATAACGCATAACGAATAACGCATAACGCATAACGAATAACGCATAACGCATAACGCATAACGCATAACGCATGACGCATATCGCATAACGCATAACGCATAATGCATAACGCATAAAGCATAACGCATAACGCATAACGCATAACGCATAACGCACAACGCAAACGTATAACGCAGAACGCATAACGCATAACGCATAACGAATAACGCATAACGCATAACGCATAACGCATAACGCATAACGCATAACGCATAACGCATAACTTATAAATCATAAATCATAACGAATATCGCATAACGCATAACGCATAATGCATAACGCATAAAGCATAACGCATAACGCATAACTCATAACTCATAACGAATATCGCATAACGCATAACGCATAACGCATTACGCATAATGCATAACGCATAAAGCATAACGCATAACGCATAACGCATAACGCATAATGCATAACGCATAACGCATAACGCATGACGTATATCGCATAACGCATAACGCATAACGCATAACGCATAACGCATAACGCATAACGCATAACGCAAACGTATAACGCCCAACGCATAACGCATAACGCATAATGCATAACGCATAACACATAACGCATAACGCATAATGCACAACGCATAACGAATACAGCAAAACGCATAACGCTTAACGCATAACGGATCACGCATAACGCTTAACGCATAACGTATAACTGATAATGCATAACGCATAAAGCATAACGCATAACGCATAACGCATAACGAATAACGCATAACGCATAACGCATAACGCATAACGCATAACGCATAACGCATAACGCATAACTTATAAATCATAAATCATAACGAATATCGCATAACGCATAACGCATAATGCATAACGCATAAAGCATAACGCATAACGCATAACTCATAACTCATAACGAATATCGCATAACGCATAACGCATAACGCATTACGCATAATGCATAACGCATAAAGCATAACGCATAACGCATAACGCATAACACAAACGTATAACGCCCAACGCATAACGCATAACGCATAACGAATAACGCATAACGCATAACGTATAACGCATGACGCATATCGCATAACGCGTAACGCATAATGCAGAACGCATAAAACGTAACGCATAACGCATAACGCATAACGCGTAACGCATAACGCATAACGCATAACGCATAACGCATAACGCATAACGCATAACGCATGACGTATATCGCATAACGCATAACGCATAACGCATAACGCATAACGCATAACGCATAACGCATAACGCATAACGCAAACGTATAACGCCCAACGCATAACGCATAACGCATAACGAATAACGAATAACGCATAACGCATAACGCATAACGCATAACGCATGACGCATATCGCATAACGCATAACGCATAATGCATAACGCATAAAGCATAACGCATAACGCATAACGCATAACGCATAACGCATAACGCATAACGCACAACGCAAACGTATAACGCAGAACGCATAATGCATAACGCATAACGCATAACGCATAACGCATAATGCATGACGCATAACGCATAACGCATAACGCATGACGCATATCGCATAACGCATAACGCATAATGCATAACGCATAAAGCATAACGCATAACGCATAACGCATAACGCATAACGCATAACGCATAACGCAGAACGTATAACGCATAATGCACAACGCATAACGAATACAGCAAAACGCATAACGCTTAACGCATAACGGATCACGCATAACGGATCACGCATAACGCTTAACGCATATCGTATAACTGATAATGCATAACGCATAAAGCATAACGCATAACGCATAACGCATAACGCATAAAGCATAACGCATAACGCATAACGCATAAGACATAACGCATAACGCAGAACGTATAACGCATAATGCACAACGCATAACGAATACAGCAAAACGCATAACGCTTAACGCATAACGGATCACGCATAACGGATCACGCATAACGCTTAACGCATAACGTATAACTCATAATGCATAACGCATAAAGCATAACGCATAACGCATAACGCATAACGAATAACGCATAACGCATAACGCATAACGCATAACGCATAACGCATAACTTATAAATCATAACTCATAACGAATATCGCATAACGCATAACGCATAACGCATAACGCATAATGCATAACGCATAAAGCATAACGCATAACGCATAACGCATAACGCATAACGCATAACGCATAACGCATAACGCATAACTTATAACTCATAACTCATAACGAATATCGCATAACGCATAACGCATAACGCATAACGCATAATGCATAACGCATAAAGCATAACGCATAACGCATAACGCATAACGCATAACGCAAACGTATAACGCCCAACGCATAACGCATAACGCATAACGCATAACGAATAACGCATAACGCATAACGCATAACGCATGACGCATATCGCATAACGCATAACGCATAATGCATAACGCATAAAGCATAACGCATACCGCATAACGCATAACGCATAACGCGAAACGCACAACGCAAACGTATAACCCAGAACGCATAATGCATAACGCATAACGCATAACGCATAACGCATAATGCATGACGCATAACGCATGACGCATAACGCATGACGCATATTGCATAACGCATAACGCATAATGCATAACGCATAAAGCATAACGCATAACGCATAACGCATAACGCACAACGCAAACGTATAACGCAGAACGCATAATGCATAACGCATAACGCATAATGCATGACGCATAACGCATAACGAATACAGCAAAACGCATAACGCTTAATGCATAACGGATCACGCATAACGGATCACGCATAACGCATAACGCATAACGCATAACGCATAACGCAAACGTATAACGCCCAACGCATAACGCATAACGCATAACGAATAACGCATAACGCATAACGCATAACGCATGACGCATATCGCATAACGCATAACGCATAATGCATAACGCATAAAGCATAACGCATAACGCATAACGCATAACGCATAACGCATAACGCATAACGCATAACGCACAACGCAAACGTATAACGCAGAACGCATAATGCATAACGCATAACGCATAACGCATAACGCATAACGCATAACACACAACGCAAACGTATAACGCAGAACGCATAATGCATAACGCATAACGCATAACGCATAATGCATGACGCATAACGCATAACGAATACAGCAAAACGCATAACGCTTAATGCATAACGGATCACGCATAACGGATCACGCATAACGCATAACGCATAACGCATAACGCATAACGCAAACGTATAACGCCCAACGCATAACGCATAACGCATAACGAATAACGCATAACGCATAACGCATAACGCATGACGCATATCGCATAACGCATAACGCATAATGCATAACGCATAAAGCATAACGCTTAACGCATAACGGATCACGCATAACGGATCACGCATAACGCTTAACGCATAACGTATAACTCATAATGCATAACGCATAAAGCATAACGCATAACGCATAACGCATAACGAATAACGCATAACGCATAACGCATAACGCATAACGCATAACGCATAACTTATAAATCATAACGCATAACGCATAACGCATAACGCATAATGCATGACGCATAACGCATAACGCATAACGCATAACGCATAACGCAAACGTATAGCGCCCAACGCATAACGCATAACGCATAATGCATAACGCATAAAGCATAACGCATAACGCATAACGCATAACGCATGACGCATATCGCATAACGCATAACGCATAATGCATAACGCATAAAGCATAACGCATAACGCATAACGCATAACGCATAACGCATAACGCATAACGCAGAACGTATAACGCATAATGCACAACGCATAACGAATACAGCAAAACGCATAACGCTTAACGCATAACGGATCACGCATAACGCATAATGCATAACGCATAAAGCATAACGCATAACGCATAACGCATAACGCATGACGCATATCGCATAACGCATAACGCATAATGCATAACGCATAACGCATAACGCATAACGCATAACGCATAACGCATAACTTATAAATCATAACTCATAACGAATATCGCATAACGCATAACGCATAACGCATAACGCATAATGCATAACGCATAACGCATAACGCATAACGCATAACGCATAACGCATGACGCATATCGCATAACGCATAACGCATAACGCATAACGCAAACGTATAACGCCCAACGCATAACGCATAACGAATAACGCATAACGCATAACGCATAACGCAGGACGCATATCGCATAACGCATAACGCATAATGCATAACGCATAAAGCATAACGCATAACGCATAACGCATAACGCATAACGCACAACGCAAACGTATAACGCAGAACGCATAATGCATAACGCATAACGCATAACGCATAACGCATAATGCATGACGCATAACGCATAACGCATAACGCATAACGCATAACGCAAACGTATAGCGCCCAACGCATAACGCATAACGCATAACGAATAACGCATAACGCATAACGCATAACGCATGACGCATAACGCACACCGCAAACGTATAAAGCAGAACGCATAATGCATAACGCATAACGCATAACGCATAACGCATAACGCATAATGCATGACGCATAACGCATAACGCATAACGCATGACGCATATTGCATAACGCATAACGCATAATGCATAACGCATAAAGCATAACGCATAACGCATAACGCATAACGCATAACGCATAACGCATAATGCATGACGCATAACGCATAACGCATAACGCATAACGCATAACGCATAACGCATAACGTATAACGTATAACGTATAACGCATAATGCACAACGCATAACGAATACAGCAAAACGCATAACGCTTAACGCATAACGGATCACGCATAACGGATCACGCATAACGCTTAACGCATAACGTATAACTGATAATGCATAACGCATAAAGCATAACGCATAACGCATAACGCATAACGCATAACGCATAACGCATAACGCATAACGAATAACGCATAACGCATAACGCATAACGCATAACGCATAACGCATAACGCATAACGCATAACGCATGACGCATATCGCATAACGCATAACGCATAACGCATAAGGCATAACGCATAACGCATAACGCAAACGTATAACGCCCAACGCATAACGCATAAAGCATGACGCATATCGCATAACGCATAACGCATAATGCATAACGCATGAAGCATAACGCATAACGCATAATGCATGACGCATAACGCATAACGCATAACGCATAACGCATAACGCATAACGCATAACGCATAACGCATAACGCATAACGCAAACGTATAACGCCAAACGCATAACGCATGAAGCATAACGCATAACGCATAACGCATGACGCATATCGCATAACGCATAACGCGTAACGCATAACGCATAAGGCATAACGCATAACGCAAAACGCAAACGTATAACGCTCAACGCATAACGCATAACGCATAACGCATAACGCATAACGCATAATGCATGACGCATAACGCATAACGCATAACGCATGACGCATATCGCATAACGCATAACGCATAATGCATAACGCATAAAGCATAACGCATAACGCATAACGCATAACGCATAACACATAACGCATAACGTATAACGCATAATGCACAACGCATAACGAATACAGCAAAACGCATAACGCTTAACGCATAACGGATCACGCATAACGGATCACGCATAACGCTTAACGCATAACGCATAACTGATAATGCATAACGCATAAAGCATAACGCATAACGCATAACGCATAACGCATAACGCATAACGCATAACACATAACGCATAACGCATAATGCACAACGCATAACGAATACAGCAAAACGCATAACGCTTAACGCATAACGGATCACGCATAACGGATCACGCATAACGCTTAACGCATAACGTATAACTGATAATGCATAACGCATAAAGAATAACGCATAACGCATAACGCATAACGAATAACGCATAACGCATAACGCATAACGCATAACGCATAACGCATAACGCATAACGCATAACGCATAACTTATAAATCATAAATCATAACGAATATCGCATAACGCATAACGCATAACGCATAATGCATAACGCATAAAGCATAACGCATAACGCATAACTCATAACTCATAACGAATATCGCATAACGCATAACGCATAACGCATAATGCATAACGCATAAAGCATAACGCATAACGCATAACGCATAACACAAACGTATAACGCCCAACGCATAACGCATAACGCATAACGAATAACGCATAACGCATAACGTATAACGCATGACGCATATCGCATAACGCGTAACGCATAATGCAGAACGCATAAAACGTAACGCATAACGCATAACGCATAACGCATAACGCATAACGCATAACGCATAACGCATAACGCATAACGCATAACGCATAACGCATAACGCATAACGCATAACGCATAACGCATAACGCATAACGCATAACGCATAACGCATGACGTATATCGCATAACGCATAACGCATAACGCATAACGCATAACGCATAACGCAAACGTATAACGCCCAACGCATAACGCATAACGCATAACGAATAACGCATAACGCATAACGCATAACGCATAACGCATGATGCATATCGCATAACGCATAACGCATAATGCATAACGCATAAAGCATAACGCATAACGCATAACGCATAACGCAGAACGTATAACGCATAATGCACAACGCATAACGAATACAGCAAAACGCATAACGCTTAACGCATAACGGATCACGCATAACGCTTAACGCATAACGTATAACTGATAATGCATAACGCATAAAGCATAACGCATAACGCATAACGCATAACGCATAAAGCATAACGCATAACGCATAACGCATAAGACATAACGCATAACGCAGAACGTATAACGCATAATGCACAACGCATAACGAATACAGCAAAACGCATAACGCTTAACGCATAACGGATCACGCATAACGGATCACGCATAACGCTTAACGCATAACGTATAACTGATAACGCATAATGCATAACGCATAACGCATAACGCATAACGCATAATGCATGACGCATAACGCATAACGCATAACGCATGACGCATATTGCATAACGCATAACGCATAATGCATAACGCATAAAGCATAACGCATAACGCATAACGCATAACGCACAACGCAAACGTATAACGCAGAACGCATAATGCATAACGCATAACGCATAACGCATAATGCATGACGCATAACGCATAACGAATACAGCAAAACGCATAACGCTTAATGCATAACGGATCACGCATAACGGATCACGCATAACGCATAACGCATAACGCATAACGCATAACGCAAACGTATAACGCCCAACGCATAACGCATAACGCATAACGAATAACGCATAACGCATAACGCATAACGCATGACGCATATCGCATAACGCATAACGCATAATGCATAACGCATAAAGCATAACGCATAACGCATAACGCATAACGCATAACGCATAACGCATAACGCATAACGCATAACGCACAACGCAAACGTATAACGCAGAACGCATAATGCGTAACGCATAACGCATAACGCATAACGCATAATGCATGACGCATAACGCATAACGCATAACGCATGACGCATATTGCATAACGCATAACGCATAATGCATAACGCATAAAGCATATCGCATAACGCATAACGCATAACGCATAACGCACAACGCAAACGTATAACGCAGAACGCATAATGTATAACGCATAACGCATAACGCATAACGCATAACGCATAATGCATGACGCATAACGCATAACGCATAACGCATAACGCATAACGCAAACGTATAACGCCAAACGCATAACGCATAACGCATAACGCATAACGCATAACGCATAATGCATGACGCATAACGCATAACGCATAACGCATGACGCATAAGGCATAACGCATAACGCATAACGCAAACGTATAACGCCCAACGCATAACGCATAAAGCATGACGCATATCGCATAACGCATAACGCATAATGCATAACGCATGAAGCATAACGCATAATGCATAACGCATAACGCATAACGCACAACGCAAACGTATAACGCAGAACGCATAATGCATAACGCATAACGCATAACGCATAACGCATAACGCATAATGCATGACGCATAACGCATAACGCATAACGCATAACGCATAACGCAAACGTATAACGCCAAACGCATAACGCATAACGCATAACGAATAACGCATAACGCATAACGCATAACGCATAACGCATAACGCATAACGCATGACGCATATCGCATAACGCATAACGCGTAACGCATAACGCATAAGGCATAACGCATAACGCATAACGCAAACGTATAACGCCCAACGCATAACGCATAACGCATAACGCATAACGCATAACGCATAATGCATGACGCATAACGCATAACGCATAACGCATGACGCATATCGCATAACGCATAACGCATAATGCATAACGCATAAAGCATAACGCATAACGCATAACGCATAACGCATAACGCATAACGCATAACGCATAACGTATAACGCATAATGCACAACGCATAACGAATACAGCAAAACGCATAACGCTTAACGCATAACGGATCACGCATAACGGATCACGCATAACGCTTAACGCATAACGCATAACTGATAATGCATAACGCATAAAGCATAACGCATAACGCATAACGCATAACGCATAACGCATAACGCATAACACATAACGCATAACGCATAATGCACAACGCATAACGAATACAGCAAAACGCATAACGCTTAACGCATAACGGATCACGCATAACGGATCACGCATAACGCTTAACGCATAACGTGTAACTGATAATGCATAACGCATAAAGAATAACGCATAACGCATAACGCATAACGAATAACGCATAACGCATAACGCATAACGCATAACGCATAACGCATAACGCATAACGCATAACGCATAACTTATAAATCATAAATCATAACGAATATCGCATAACGCATAACGCATAACGCATAATGCATAACGCATAAAGCATAACGCATAACGCATAACTCATAACTCATAACGAATATCGCATAACGCATAACGCATAACGCATAACGCATAATGCATAACGCATAAAGCATAACGCATAACGCATAACGCATAACACAAACGTATAACGCCCAACGCATAACGCATAACGCATAACGAATAACGCATAACGCATAACGTATAACGCATGACGCATATCGCATAACGCGTAACGCATAATGCAGAACGCATAAAACGTAACGCATAACGCATAACGCATAACGCATAACGCATAACGCATAACGCATAACGCATAACGCATAACGCATAACGCATAACGCATAACGCATAAGGCATGACGTATATCGCATAACGCATAACGCATAACGCATAACGCATAACGCATAACGCATAACGCATAACGCATAACGCATAACGCAAACGTATAACGCCCAACGCATAACGCATAACGCATAACGAATAACGCATAACGCATAACGCATAACGCATAACGCATAACGCATGACGCATATCGCATAACGCATAACGCATAATGCATAACGCATAAAGCATAACGCATAACGCATAACGCATAACGCATAACGCACAACGCAAACGTATAACGCAGAACGCATAATGCATAACGCATAACGCATAACGCATAACGCATAACGCATAACGCATAATGCATGACGCATAACGCATAACGCATAACGCATGACGCATATCGCATAACTCATAACGCATAATGCATAACGCATAAAGCATAAAGCATAACGCATAACACATAACGCATAACGCATAACGCAGAACGTATAACGCATAATGCACAACGCATAACGAATACAGCAAAACGCATAACGCTTAACGCATAACGGATCACGCATAACGGATCACGCATAACGCATAACGCATAACGCTTAACGCATAACGCATAACGCATGACGCATATCGCATAACGCATAACGCATAATGCATAACGCATAAAGCATAACGCATAACGCATAACGCATAACGCATAACGCATAACGCACAACGCAAACGTATAACGCAGAACGCATAATGCATAACGCATAACGCATAACGCATAACGCATAACGCATAATGCATGACGCATAACGCATAACGCATAACGCATGACGCATATCGCATAACGCATAAAGCATAACGCATAACGCATAACGCATAACGCATAAGACATAACGCATAACGCAGAACGTATAACGCATAATGCACAACGCATAACGAATACAGCAAAACGCATAACGCTTAACGCATAACGGATCACGCATAACGGATCACGCATAACGCTTAACGCATAACGTATAACTGATAATGCATAACGCATAAAGCATAACGCATAACGCATAACGCATAACGCATAACGCATAACACATAACGCATAACGCATAATGCACAACGCATAACGAATACTGCAAAACGCATAACGCTTAACGCATAACGGATCACGCATAACGGATCACGCATAACGCTTAACGCATAACGTGTAACTGATAATGCATAACGCATAAAGCATAACGCATAACGCATAACGCATAACGCATAACGTATAACGCATGACGCATATCGCATAACGCGTAACGCATAATGCAGAACGCATAAAGCGTAACGCATAACGCATAACGCATAACGCATAACGCATAACGCATAACGCATAACGCATAACGAATAACGCATAACGCATAACGCATAACGCATAATGCATAACGCATAACGCATAACGAATAACGCATAACGCATAACGCATAACGCATAACGCATAACGCATAACGCATGACGCATATCGCATAACGCATAACGCATAATGCATAACGCATAAAGCGTAACGCATAACGCAAACCCATAAGGCATAAGGCATAACGCATAACGCATAACGCATAATGCATAACGCATAACGCATAACGCATAACGCATCAGGCATAACGCATAACGTATAACGTATAACGCATACCGTATAACGCATAACGCATAACGCATAACGCATAACGCATAACGCATATCGCATAACGTATAACGCATGACGCATAACGCATAACACATAACGCATAACGCATAACGCATAACGCATGACGCATATCGCATAACGCATAACGCATAACGCATAACGCATAAGGCATAACGCATAACGCATAACGCATAACGCAAACGTATAACGCCCAACGCATAACGCATAACGCATGACGCATATCGCATAACGCATAACGCATAATGCATAACGCATGAAGCATAACGCATAACGCATAACGCATAACGCATAACGCATAACGCATAACGCACAACGCAAACGTATAACGCAGAACGCATAATGCATAACGCATAACGCATAACGCATAACGCATAACGCATAATGCATGACGCATAACGCATAACGCATAACGCATAATGCATAACGCATAAAGCATAACGCATAACGCATAACGCATAACGCATAACGCACAACGCAAACGTATAACGCAGAACGCATAATGCATAACGCATAACGCATAACGCATAACGCATAATGCATGACGCATAACGCATAACGCATAACGCATGACGCATATTGCATAACGCATAACGCATAATGCATAACGCATAAAGCATAACGCATAACGCATAACGCATAACGCATATCGCATAACGCATAACGCACAACGCAAACGTATAACGCAGAACGCATAATGCATAACGCATAACGCATAACGCATAATGCATGACGCATAACGCATAACGAATACAGCAAAACGCATAACGCTTAACGCATAACGGATCACGCATAACGGATCACGCATAACGCTTAACGCATAACGTATAACTCATAATGCATAACGCATAAAGCATAACGCATAACGCATAACGCATAACGAATAACGCATAACGCATAACGCATAACGCATAACGCATAACGCATAACGCATAACGCATAACTTATAAATCATAACTCATAACGAATATCGCATAACGCATAACGCATAACGCATAACGCATAATGCATAACGCATAAAGCATAACGCATAACGCATAACGCATAACGCATAACGCATAACGCATAACGCATAACGCATAACTTATAACTCATAACTCATAACGAATATCGCATAACGCATAACGCATAACGCATAACGCATAATGCATAACGCATAAAGCATAACGCATAACGCATAACGCATAACGCATAACGCAAACGTATAACGCCCAACGCATAACGCATAACGCATAACGAATAACGCATAACGCATAACGCATAACGCATAACGCATAACGCATAACGCATAACGCATAACGCATAACGCATAACGCATAACGCAAACGCATAATGCATAACGCATAACGCATAACGCATAACGCATAATGCATGACGCATAACGCATAACGCATAACGCATGACGCATAACGCATAACGCATAATGCATAACGCATAAAGCATAACGCATAACGCATAACGCATAACGCACAACGCACAACGCAAACGTATAACGCAGAACGCATAATGCATAACGCATAACGCATAACGCATAATGCATGACGCAAACGTATAACGCCCAACGCATAACGCATAACGCATAACGAATAACGCATAACGCATAACGCATAACGCATGACGCATATCGCATAACGCATAACGCATAATGCATAACGCATAAAGCATAACGCATAACGTATAACGCATAACGCATAACGCATAACGCATAACGCACAACGCAAACGTATAACGCAGAACGCATAATGCATAACGCATAACGCATAACGCATAACGCATAATGCATGACGCATAACGCATAACGCATAACGCATGACGCATATTGCATAACGCATAACGCATAATGCATAACGCATAAAGCATAACGCATAACGCATAACGCATAACGCATATCGCATAACGCATAACGCACAACGCAAACGTATAACGCAGAACGCATAATGCATAACGCATAACGCATAACGCATAATGCATAACGCATAACGCATAACGAATACAGCAAAACGCATAACGCTTAACGCATAACGGATCACGCATAACGGATCACGCATAACGCTTAACGCATAACGTATAACTCATAATGCATAACGCATAAAGCATAACGCATAACGCATAACGCATAACGAATAACGCATAACGCATAACGCATAACGCATAACGCATAACGCATAACTTATAAATCATAACTCATAACGAATATCGCATAACGCATAACGCATAACGCATAACGCATAATGCATAACGCATAAAGCATAACGCATAACGCATAACGCATAACGCATAACGCATAACGCATAACGCATAACGCATAACGCATAACGCATAACGCATAACGCATAACTTATAACTCATAACTCATAACGAATATCGCATAACGCATAACGCATAACGCATAACGCATAATGCATAACGCATAAAGCATAACGCATAACGCATAACGCATAACGCATAACGCAAACGTATAACGCCCAACGCATAACGCATAACGCATAACGAATAACGCATAACGCATAACGCATAACGCATAACGCATAACGCATAACGCATAACGCATAACGCATAACGCAAACGCATAATGCATAACGCATAACGCATAACGCATAACGCATAATGCATGACGCATAACGCATAACGCATAACGCATGACGCATATTGCATAACGCATAACGCATAATGCATAACGCATAAAGCATAACGCATAACGCATAACGCATAACGCACAACGCACAACGCAAACGTATAACGCAGAACGCATAATGCATAACGCATAACGCATAACGCATAATGCATGACGCATAACGCATAACGAATACAGCAAAACGCATAACGCTTAATGCATAACGGATCACGCATAACGGATCAGGCATAACGCATAACGCATAACGCATAACGCATAACGCAAACGTATAACGCCCAACGCATAACGCATAACGCATAACGAATAACGCATAACGCATAACGCATAACGCATGACGCATATCGCATAACGCATAACGCATAATGCATAACGCATAAAGCATAACGCATAACGTATAACGCATAACGCATAACGCATAACGCATAACGCACAACGCAAACGTATAACGCAGAACGCATAATGCATAACGCATAACGCATAACGCATAACGCATAATGCATGACGCATAACGCATAACGCATAACGCATGACGCATATTGCATAACGCATAACGCATAATGCATAACGCATAAAGCATAACGCATAACGCATAACGCATAACGCATATCGCATAACGCATAACGCACAACGCAAACGTATAACGCAGAACGCATAATGCATAACGCATAACGCATAACGCATAATGCATGACGCATAACGCATAACGAATACAGCAAAACGCATAACGCTTAACGCATAACGGATCACGCATAACGGATCACGCATAACGCTTAACGCATAACGTATAACTCATAATGCATAACGCATAAAGCATAACGCATAACGCATAACGCATAACGAATAACGCATAACGCATAACGCATAACGCATAACGCATAACTTATAAATCATAACTCATAACGAATATCGCATAACGCATAACGCATAACGCATAACGCATAACGCATAATGCATAACGCATAAAGCATAACGCATAACGCATAACGCATAACGCATAACGCATAACGCATAACGCATAACGCATAACTTATAACTCATAACTCATAACGAATATCGCATAACGCATAACGCATAACGCATAACGCATAATGCATAACGCATAAAGCATAACGCATAACGCATAACGCATAACGCATAACGCATAACGCAAACGTATAACGCCCAACGCATAACGCATAACGCATAACGAATAACGCATAACGCATAACGCATAACGCATAACGCATAACGCATAACGCATAACGCATAACGCATAACGCATAACGCAAACGCATAATGCATAACGCATAACGCATAACGCATAACGCATAATACATGACGCATAACGCATAACGCATAACGCATGACGCATATTGCATAACGCATAACGCATAATGCATAACGCATAAAGCATAACGCATAACGCATAACGCATAACGCACAACGCACAACGCAAACGTATAACGCAGAACGCATAATGCATAACGCATAACGCATAACGCATAATGCATGACGCATAACGCATAACGAATACAGCAAAACGCATAACGCTTAATGCATAACGGATCACGCATAACGGATCACGCATAACGCATAACGCATAACGCATAACGCATAACGCAAACGTATAACGCCCAACGCATAACGCATAACGCATAACGAATAACGCATAACGCATAACGCATAACGCATGACGCATATCGCATAACGCATAACGCATAATGCATAACGCATAAAGCATAACGCATAACGCATAACGCATAACGCATAACGCATAACGCATAACGCATAACGCATAACGCACAACGCAAACGTATAACGCAGAACGCATAATGCATAACGCATAACGCATAACGCATAACGCATAATGCATGACGCATAACGCATAACGCATAACGCATGACGCATATTGCATAACGCATAACGCATAATGCATAACGCATAAAGCATATCGCATAACGCATAACGCATAACGCATAACGCATAACGCATAACGCACAACGCAAACGTATAACGCAGTACGCATAATGCATAACGCATAACGCATAACGAATAACGCATAACGCATAACGTATAACGCATGACGCATATCGCATAACGCGTAACGCATAATGCAAAACGCATAAAGCGTAACGCATAACGCATTACGCATAACGCATAACGCATAACGCATAACGCATAACGCATAACGAATAACGCATAACGCATAACGCATAACGCATAACGCATAACGCATAACGCATAACGCATAACGCATAACGCATAACGCATAACGCATAACGCACAACGCAAACGTATAACGCATAATGCATAACGCATAAAGCATATCGCATAACTCATAACGAATATCGCATAACGCATAACGCATAACGCATAACGCATAATGCATAACGCATAAAGCATAACGCATAACGCATAACGCATAACGCATAACGCAAACGTATAACGCCCAACGCATAACGCATAACGCATAACGAATAACGCATAACGCATAACGCATAACGCATAACGCATAACGCATGACGCATATCGCATAACGCATAACGCATAACGCATAACGCAAACGTATAACGCCCAACGCATAACGCATAACGAATAACGCATAACGCATAACGCATAACGCATAACGCATAACGCATAACGCATAACGCATAACGCAAACGTATAGCACCCAACGCATAACGCATAACGCATAACGAATAACGCATAACGCATAACGCATAACGCATGACGCATATCGCATAACGCATAACGCATAATGCATAACGCATAAAGCATAACGCATAACGCATAACGCATAACGCATAACGCATAACGCATAACGCATAACGCACAACGCAAACGTATAACGCAGAACGCATAATGCATAACGCATAACGCATAACGCATAACGCATAATGCATGACGCATAACGCATAACGCATAACGCATGACGCATATTGCATAACGCATAACGCATAATGCATAACGCATAAAGCATAACGCATAACGCATAACGCATAACGCATAACGCATAACGCATAACGCATAATGCATGACGCATAACGCATAACGCATAACGCATAACGCATAATGCACAACGCATAACGAATACAGCAAAACGCATAACGCTTAACGCATAACGGATCACGCATAACGGATCACGCATAACGCTTAACGCATAACGTATAACTGATAATGCATAACGCATAAAGCATAACGCATAACGCATAACGCATAACGCATAACGCATAACACATAACGCATAACGCATAATGCACAACGCATAACGAATACAGCAAAACGCATAACGCTTAACGCATAACGGATCACGCATAACGGATCAAGCATAACGCTTAACGCATAACGTATAACTGATAATGCATAACGCATAAAGCATAACGCATAACGCATAACGCATAACGAATAACGCATAACGCATAACGCATAACGCATAACGCATAACGCATAACGCATAACGCATAACGCATGACGCATATCGCATAACGCATAACGCATAACGCATAACGCATAACGCATAAGGCATAACGCATAACGCATAACGCATAACGCAAACGTATAACGCCCAACGCATAACGCATAAAGCATGACGCATATCGCATAACGCATAACGCATAATGCATAACGCATGAAGCATAACGCATAACGCATAACGCATAACGCATAACGCATAACGCACAACGCAAACGTATAACGCAGAACGCATAATGCATAACGCATAACGCATAACGCATAACGCATAACGCATAATGCATGACGCATAACGCATAACGCATAACGCATGACGCATAACGCATAACGCAAACGTATAACGCCAAACGCATAACGCATAACGCATAACGAATAACGCATAACGCATAACGCATAACGCATAACGCATAACGCATAACGCATGACGCATATCGCATAACGCATAACGCGTAACGCATAACGCATAAGGCATAACGCATAACGCATAACGCAAACGTATAACGCCCAACGCATAACGCATAACGCATAACGCATAACGCATAACGCATAACGCATAATGAGTGACGCATAACGCATAACGCATAACGCATGACGCATATCACATAACGCATAACGCATAATGCATAACGCATAAAGCATAACGCATAACGCATAACGCATAACGCATAACGCATAACGCATAACGTATAACGCATAATGCACAACGCATAACGAATACAGCAAAACGCATAACGCTTAACGCATAACGGATCACGCATAACGGATCACGCATAACGCTTAACGCATAATGCATAACTGATAATGCATAACGCATAAAGCATAACGCATAACGCATAACGCATAACGCATAACGCATAACGCATAACACATAACGCATAACGCATAATGCACAACGCATAACGAATACAGCAAAACGCATAACGCTTAACGCATAACGGATCACGCATAACGGATCACGCATAACGCTTAACGCATAACGTATAACTGATAATGCATAACGCATAAAGCATAACGCATAACGCATAACGCATAACGAATAACGCATAACGCATAACGCATAACGCATAACGCATAACGCATAACGCATAACGCATAACTTATAAATCATAAATCATAACGAATATCGCATAACGCATAACGCATAACGCATAACGCATAATGCATAACGCATAAAGCATAACGCATAACGCATAACTCATAACTCATAACGAATATCGCATAACGCATAACGCATAACGCATAACGCATAATGCATAACACATAAAGCATAACGCATAACGCATAACGCATAACACAAACGTATAACGCCCAACGCATAACGCATAACGCATAACGAATAACGCATAACGCATAACGTATAACGCATGACGCATATCGCATAACGCGTAACGCATAATGCAGAACGCATAAAACGTAACGCATAACGCATAACGCATAACGCATAACGCATAACGCATAACGCATAACGCATAACGCATAACGCATAACGCATAACGCATAACGCATAACGCATAACGCATAACGCATAACGCATAACGCATAACGCATGACGTATATCGCATAACGCATAACGCATAACGCATAACGCATAACGCATAACGCATAACGCATAACGCATAACGCATAACGCAAACGTATAACGCCCAACGCATAACGCATAACGCATAACGAATAACGCATAACGCATAACGCATAACGCATAACGCATGACGCATATCGCATAACGCATAACGCATAATGCATAACGCATAAAGCATAACGCATAACGCATAACGCATAACGCATAACGCATAACGCATAACGCACAACGCAAACGTATAACGCAGAACGCATAATGCATAACGCATAACGCATAACGCATAACGCATAATGCATGACGCATAACGCATAACGCATAACGCATGACGCATATCGCATAACGCATAACGCATAATGCATAACGCATAAAGCATAACGCATAACGCATAACGCATAACGCATAACGCATAACGCATAACGCAGAACGTATAACGCATAATGCACAACGCATAACGAATACAGCAAAACGCATAACGCTTAACGCATAACGGATCACGCATAACGGATCACGCATTACGCTTAACGCATAACGTATAACTGATAATGCATAACGCATAAAGCATAACGCATAACGCATAACGCATAACGCATAAAGCATAACGCATAACGCATAACGCATAAGACATAACGCATAACGCAGAATGTATAACGCATAATGCACAACGAATAACGAATACAGCAAATCGCATAACGCTTAACGCATAACGGATCACGCATAACGGATCACGCATAACGCTTAACGCATAACGTATAACTGATAATGCATAACGCATAAAGCATAACGCATAACGCATAACGCATAACGCATAACGCATAACACATAACGCATAACGCATAATGCACAACGCATAACGAATACAGCAAAACGCATAACGCTTAACGCATAACGGACCACGCATAACGGATCACGCATAACGCTTAACGCATAACGTGTAACTGATAATGCATAACGCATAAAGCATAACGCATAACGCATAACGCATAACGCATAACGTATAACGCATGACGCATATCGCATAACGCGTAACGCATAATGCAGAACGCATAAAGCGTAACGCATAACGCATAACGCATAACGCATAACGCATAACGCATAACGCATAACGCATAACGAATAACGCATAACGCATAACGCATAACGCATAACGCATAACGCATAACGCATAACGCATAACGCATAACGAATAACGCATAACGCATAACGCATAACGCATAACGCATAACGCATAACGCATGACGCATATCGCATAACGCATAACGCATAATACATAACGCATAAAGCGTAACGCATAACGCAAACCCATAAGGCATAAGGCATAACGCATAACGCATAACGCATAATGCATAACGCATAACGCATAACGCATAACGCATCAGGCATAACGCATAACGTATAACGTATAACGCATACCGTATAACGCATAACGCATAACGCATAACGCATAACGCATAACGCATATCGCATAACGTATAACGCATGACGCATAACGCATAACACATAACACATAACGCATAATGCACAACGCATAACGTATACAGCAAAACGCATAACGCTTAACGCATAACGCATAACGCATAATGCATGACGCATAACGCATAACGCATAACGCATGACGCATATCGCATAACGCATAACGCATAATGCATAACGCATAAAGCATAACGCATAACGCATAACGCATAACGCATAACGCATAACGTATAACGCATAATGCACAACGCATAACGAATACAGCAAAACGCATAACGCTTAACGCATAACGGATCACGCATAACGGATCACGCATAACGCTTAACGCATAACGTATAACTGATAATGCATAACGCATAAAGCATAACGCATAACGCATAACGCATAACGCATAACACATAACGCATAACGCATAATGCACAACGCATAACGAATACAGCAAAACGCATAACGCTTAACGCATAACGGATCACGCATAACGGATCAAGCATAACGCTTAACGCATAACGTATAACTGATAATGCATAACGCATAAAGCATAACGCATAACGCATAACGCATAACGAATAACGCATAACGCATAACGCATAACGCATAACGCATAACGCATAACGCATAACGCATAACGCATAACGCATATCGCATAACACATAACGCATAACCCATAACAAATAACGCATAACGCCTAACGCAAACTTATAACGCACATCGCATAACAAATAACGCATAAGGCATAACGCATAACGTTAACGCATAACGCATAACGCAAAATGAATAACGCATAAAGCATAACGCATAACCCATAACCCTTAACGCATAACGCATTAGGCATAACCCATAAAGTATAACACATAACGCATAACGCATAAAGTATAACACATAACGCATAACGCATTACGCATAACGCATCACGCATAACGCATAACGCATAACGCATAACGCATAACGCATAACGCATAACGCATAACGCATAACGCATAACGCATAACGCATATCGCATAAAACATAACGCATAACGCATAACGTACAACGTATAACGTATAACGCATAACGCATAACGCATAACGCATAACGCATAACGCATAACGCATATCGCATAACACATAACGCATAACCCATAACTAATAACGCATAAGCCATAACGCATAACGTTAACGCATAACGCATAACGCCTAACGCATAACGGATCACGCATAACGCATAAAGCATAACGCATAAGGCATAACGCATTACGCATAACTTATAACTCATAACTCATAACGAATAACGCATAACGCAAAATGAATAACGCATAAAGCATAACGCATAACCGATAACCCTTAACGCATAACGCATAACGCATAATGCACAACGCTTAACGAATACCGCAAATCGCATAACGCCTAACGCATAACGGATCACGCATGACGCATAACGCATTAGGCATAACGCATAAAGTATAACACATAACGCATAACGCATATAGTATAACACATAACGCATAACGCATAACGCATAACGCATAATGCATAACGCATAACGCATAACGCATAATGCATAACTTATAACGCATAACGCATAAAGCATAACGCATAAGGCATAACGCATTACGCATAACTTATAACTCATAACTCATAACGAATAACGCATAACGCAAAATGAATAACGCATAAAGCATAACGCATAACCGATAACCCTTAACGCATAACGCATAACGCATAATGCACAACGCTTAACGAATACCGCAAATCGCATAACGCCTAACGCATAACGGATCACGCATGACGCATAACGCATTAGGCATAACGCATAAAGTATAACACATAACGCATAACGCATATAGTATAACACATAACGCATAACGCATAACGCATAACGCATAATGCATAACGCATAAAGCATATCGCATAACGCATAACGCATAACGCATAACGCATAACGCACAACGCAAACGTATAACGCAGTACGCATAATGCATAACGCATAACGCATAACGAATAACGCATAACGCATAACGTATAACGCATGACGCATATCGCATAACGCGTAACGCATAATGCAAAACGCATAAAGCGTAACGCATAACGCATTACGCATAACGCATAACGCATAACGCATAACGCATAACGCATAACGAATAACGCATAACGCATAACGCATAACGCATAACGCATAACGCATAACGCATAACGCATAACGCATAACGCATAACGCATAACGCATAACGCATAACGCACAACGCAAACGTATAACGCATAATGCATAACGCATAAAGCATATCGCATAACTCATAACGAATATCGCATAACGCATAACGCATAACGCATAACGCATAATGCATAACGCATAAAGCATAACGCATAACGCATAACGCATAACGCATAACGCAAACGTATAACGCCCAACGCATAACGCATAACGCATAACGAATAACGCATAACGCATAACGCATAACGCATAACGCATAACGCATGACGCATATCGCATAACGCATAACGCATAACGCATAACGCAAACGTATAACGCCCAACGCATAACGCATAACGAATAACGCATAACGCATAACGCATAACGCATAACGCATAACGCATAACGCATAACGCATAACGCAAACGTATAGCACCCAACGCATAACGCATAACGCATAACGAATAACGCATAACGCATAACGCATAACGGATCACGCATAACGCATAACGCATAACGCATAATGCATAACGCATAAAGCATAACGCATAACGCATAACGCATAACGCATAACGCATAACGCATAACGCATAACGCACAACGCAAACGTATAACGCAGAACGCATAATGCATAACGCATAACGCATAACGCATAACGCATAATGCATGACGCATAACGCATAACGCATAACGCATGACGCATATTGCATAACGCATAACGCATAATGCATAACGCATAAAGCATAACGCATAACGCATAACGCATAACGCATAACGCATAACGCATAACGCATAATGCATGACGCATAATGCATAACGCATAACGCATAACGCATAATGCACAACGCATAACGAATACAGCAAAACGCATAACGCTTAACGCATAACGGATCACGCATAACGGATCACGCATAACGCTTAACGCATAACGTATAACTGATAATGCATAACGCATAAAGCATAACGCATAACGCATAACGCATAACGCATAACGCATAACACATAACGCATAACGCATAATGCACAACGCATAACGAATACAGCAAAACGCATAACGCTTAACGCATAACGGATCACGCATAACGGATCAAGCATAACGCTTAACGCATAACGTATAACTGATAATGCATAACGCATAAAGCATAACGCATAACGCATAACGCATAACGAATAACGCATAACGCATAACGCATAACGCATAACGCATAACGCATAACGCATAACGCATAACGCATGACGCATATCGCATAACGCATAACGCATAACGCATAACGCATAACGCATAAGGCATAACGCATAACGCATAACGCATAACGCAAACGTATAACGTCCAACGCATAACGCATAAAGCATGACGCATATCGCATAACGCATAACGCATAATGCATAACGCATAACGCAAACGTATAACGCCCAACGCATAACGCATAACGCATAACGCATAACGCATAACGCATAACGCATAATGAGTGACGCATAACGCATAACGCATAACGCATGACGCATATCGCATAACGCATAACGCATAATGCATAACGCATAAAGCATAACGCATAACGCATAACGCATAACGCATAACGCATAACGCATAACGTATAACGCATAATGCACAACGCATAACGAATACAGCAAAACGCATAACGCTTAACGCATAACGGATCACGCATAACGGATCACGCATAACGCTTAACGCATAACGCATAACTGATAATGCATAACGCATAAAGCATAACGCATAACGCATAACGCATAACGCATAACGCATAACGCATAACACATAACGCATAACGCATAATGCACAACGCATAACGAATACAGCAAAACGCATAACGCTTAACGCATAACGGATCACGCATAACGGATCACGCATAACGCTTAACGCATAACGTATAACTGATAATGCATAACGCATAAAGCATAACGCATAACGCATAACGCATAACGAATAACGCATAACGCATAACGCATAACGCATAACGCATAACGCATAACGCATAACGCATAACGCATAACTTATAAATCATAAATCATAACGAATATCGCATAACGCATAACGCATAACGCATAACGCATAATGCATAACGCATAAAGCATAACGCATAACGCATAACTCATAACTCATAACGAATATCGCATAACGCATAACGCATAACGCATAACGCATAATGCATAACACATAAAGCATAACGCATAACGCATAACGCATAACACAAACGTATAACGCCCAACGCATAACGCATAACGCATAACGAATAACGCATAACGCATAACGTATAACGCATGACGCATATCGCATAACGCGTAACGCATAATGCAGAACGCATAAAACGTAACGCATAACGCATAACGCATAACGCATAACGCATAACGCATAACGCGTAACGCATAACGCATAACGCATAACGCATAACGCATAACGCATAACGCATAACGCATAACGCATAACGCATAACGCATAACGCATGACGTATATCGCATAACGCATAACGCATAACGCATAACGCATAACGCATAACGCATAACGCATAACGCAAACGTATAACGCCCAACGCATAACGCATAACGCATAACGAATAACGCATAACGCATAACGCATAACGCATAACGCATGACGCATATCGCATAACGCATGACGCATAATGCATAACGCATAAAGCATAACGCATAACGCATAACGCATAACGCATAACGCATAACGCATAACGCACAACGCAAACGTATAACGCAGAACGCATAATGCATAACGCATAACGCATAACGCATAACGCATAATGCATGACGCATAACGCATAACGCATAACGCATGACGCATATCGCATAACGCATAACGCATAATGCATAACGCATAAAGCATAACGCATAACGCATAACGCATAACGCATAACGCATAACGCATAACGCAGAACGTATAACGCATAATGCACAACGCATAACGAATACAGCAAAACGCATAACGCTTAACGCATAACGGATCACGCATAACGGATCACGCATTACGCTTAACGCATAACGTATAACTGATAATGCATAACGCATAAAGCATAACGCATAACGCATAACGCATAACGCATAACGCATAAAGCATAACGCATAACGCATAACGCATAAGACATAACGCATAACGCAGAACGTATAACGCATAATGCACAACGAATAACGAATACAGCAAATCGCATAACGCTTAACGCATAACGGATCACGCATAACGGATCACGCATAACGCTTAACGCATAACGTATAACTGATAATGCATAACGCATAAAGCATAACGCATAACGCATAACGCATAACGCATAACGCATAACGCATAACACATAACGCATAACGCATAATGCACAACGCATAACGAATACAGCAAAACGCATAACGCTTAACGCATAACGGATCACGCATAACGGATCACGCATAACGCTTAACGCATAACGTGTAACTGATAATGCATAACGCATAAAGCATAACGCATAACGCATAACGCATAACGCATAACGTATAACGCATGACGCATATCGCATAACGCGTAACGCATAATGCAGAACGCATAAAGCGTAACGCATAACGCATAACGCATAACGCATAACGCATAACGCATAACGCATAACGCATAACGCATAACGAATAACGCATAACGCATAACGCATAACGCATAACGCATAACGCATAACGCATAACGCATAACGAATAACGCATAACGCATAACGCATAACGCATAACGCATAACGCATAACGCATGACGCATATCGCATAACGCATAACGCATAATACATAACGCATAAAGCGTAACGCATAACGCAAACCCATAACGCATAAAGCGTAACGCATAACGCAAACCCATAAGGCATAAGGCATAACGCATAACGCATAACGCATAATGCATAACGCATAACGCATAACGCATAACGCATCAGGCATAACGCATAACGTATAACGTATAACGCATACCGTATAACGCATAACGCATAACGCATAACGCATAACGCATAACGCATATCGCATAACGTATAACGCATGACGCATAACGCATAACACATAACACATAACGCATAATGCACAACGCATAACGTATACAGCAAAACGCATAACGCTTAACGCATATCGCATAACGCATAATGCATGACGCATAACGCATAACGCATAACGCATGACGCATATCGCATAACGCATAACGCATAATGCATAACGCATAAAGCATAACGCATAACGCATAACGCATAACGCATAACGCATAACGTATAACGCATAATGCACAACGCATAACGAATACAGCAAAACGCATAACGCTTAACGCATAACGGATCACGCATAACGGATCACGCATAACGCTTAACGCATAACGTATAACTGATAATGCATAACGCATAAAGCATAACGCATAACGCATAACGCATAACGCATAACACATAACGCATAACGCATAATGCACAACGCATAACGAATACAGCAAAACGCATAACGCTTAACGCATAACGGATCACGCATAACGGATCAAGCATAACGCTTAACGCATAACGTATAACTGATAATGCATAACGCATAAAGCATAACGCATAACGCATAACGCATAACGCATAACGCATAACGCATAACGCATAACGCATAACGCATAACGCATAACGCATAACGCATAACGCATAACGCATAACGCATAACGCATATCGCATAACACATAACGCATAACCCATAACAAATAACGCATAACGCCTAACGCAAACTTATAACGCACATCGCATAACAAATAACGCATAAGGCATAACGCATAACGTTAACGCATAACGCATAACGCAAAATGAATAACGCATAAAGCATAACGCATAACCCATAACCCTTAACGCATAACGCATTAGGCATAACCCATAAAGTATAACACATAACGCATAACGCATAAAGTATAAAACATAACGCATAACGCATTACGCATAACGCATCACGCATAACGCATAACGCATAACGCATAACGCATAACGCATAACGCATAACGCATAACGCATAACGCATATCGCATAAAACATAACGCATAACGCATAACGTACAACGTATAACGTATAACGCATAACGCATAACGCATAACGCATAACGCATAACGCATAACGCATATCGCATAACACATAACGCATAACCCATAACTAATAACGCATAAGCCATAACGCATAACGTTAACGCATAACGCATAACGCCTAACGCATAACGGATCACGCATAACGCATAAAGCATAACGCATAAGGCATAACGCATTACGCATAACGTATAACTCATAACTCATAACGAATAACGCATAACGCAAAATGAATAACGCATAAAGCATAACGCATAACCGATAACCCTTAACGCATAACGCATAACGCATAATGCACAACGCTTAACGAATACCGCAAATCGCATAACGCCTAACGCATAACGGATCACGCATGACGCATAACGCATTAGGCATAACGCATAAAGTATAACACATAACGCATAACGCATATAGTATAACACATAACGCATAACGCATAACGCATAACGCATAATGCATAACGCATAACGCATAACGCATAATGCATAACTTATAACGCATAACGCATAAAGCATAACGCATAACGCATAACGCCTAACGCAAACTTATAACGCACATCGCATAACGCATAACGCATAACGCATAACGCATAACGCATAACGTTTAACGCATAACGCATAACGCATAACGCCTAACGCAAACTTATAACGCACATCGCATAACGCATAACGCATAACGCATAACGCATAACGCATAACGCACAACGCATATCGCATAACACATAACGCATAACCCATAACAAATAACGCATAACGCCTAACACAAACTTATAACGCACATCGCATAACGCATAACGCATAACGCATTACGCATAACGCATATCGCATAACACATAACGCATAACCCATAACAAATAACGCATAAGGCATAACGCATAACGTTAACGCATAACGCATAACGAAAAATGAATAACGCATAAAGCATAACGCATAACCCATAACCCATAACCCTTAACGCATAACGCATTAGGCATAACACATAAAGTATAACACATAACGCATAACGCATAAAGTATAACACATAACGCATAACGCATTACGCATAACGCATCACGCATAACGCATAACGCATAACGCATAACGCATAACGCATAACGCATAACGCATAACGCATATCGCATAAAACATAACGCATAACGCATAACGTACAACGTATAACGTATAACGCATAACGCATAACGCATAACGCATAACGCATAACGCATAACGCATAACGCATATCGCATAACACATAACGCATAACCCATAACTAATAACGCATAAGCCATAACGCATAACGTTAACGCATAACGCATAACGCCTAACGCATAACGGATCACGCATACCGCATAAAGCATAACGCATAAGGCATAACGCATTACGCATAACTTATAACCCATAACTCATAACGAATAACGCATAACGCATAACGCAAAATGAATAACGCATAAAGCATAACGCATAACCCATAACCCTTAACGCATAACGCATAACGCATAATGCACAACGCTTAACGAATACCGCAAATCGCATAACGCCTAACGCATAACGGATCACGCATGACGCATAACGCATAACGCATAACGGATCACGCATAACGCATAACGCATAACGCATAACGCATAACGCATAACGCATAACGCATAACGCATAACGCATAACGCATAACGCACAACGCATAACGAATACCGCAAAACGCATAACGCCTAACGCATAACGAATCACGCATAACGCATAACGCATAACGGATAACGCATAACGCATAACGCATAACGCATAACGCATAACGCATAACGCATAACGCATAACGCATAACGCATAACGCATAACGCATAACGGATAACGCATAACGCATAACGCATAACGCATAACGCATAACGCATAACTCATAACGCATAACGCATAACGCAAAACGCATAACGCATAACGCATAAAGCATAACGCATAACGCATAACGCATAACGCATAACGCATAACGCATAACGCATAACGCATAACGCATAACGCATAACGCATAACGCATAACGCATAACGCATAACGCATAACGCATAACGCATAACGCATAACGCATAACGCATAACGCATAACGCCTAACGCAAACTTATAACGCACATCGCATAACGCATAACGCATAACGCATAACGCATAACGCATAACGCATATCGCATAACACATAACGCATAACCCATAACAAATAACGCATAACGCCTAACGCAAACTTATAACGCACATCGCATAACGCATAACGCATAACGCATAACGCATAACGCATAACGCATAACGCATATCGCATAACACATAACGCATAACGCATAACGCATAACGCATAACGCATTACGCGTAACTCATTACGCATGAAGCATAACGTATAACGGATCACGCATTACTCATAACCCATAACGCATAACCCATAACGCATAACGCATAACGCATAAAGCAAAATGCATAACGCATAACTTATAACTCATTACTCATAACGAATAACGCATAACGCAAAACGCATAACGCCTAACGCATAACGAATCACGCATAACGCATTACGCATAACTAATAACGCTTACCGCATGACCCATAGCGCATAACGCATTACGCGTAACTCATAACGCATAAAGCATAACGCATAACGGATCACGCATTACTCATAACCCATAACGCATAACGCATAACGCATAAGGCATAACCCATAACGCATAACGCATAAAGCAAAACGCATAACGCATAACGCATGACTCATAACGCACAACCCATAACGCATAACGCATAACGCAAATCGCATAACGCATAACGCATAATGCATAAAGCATAACGCATAACGCATAACGCAAAACGCATAACGCATAACGCATAACGCATAACGTATAACGCATAACGCTTAATGCATAACGCATAACGCGTAACGGATCAAGCATTACTCATAACGCATAACGCATAACGGATCACGCATTACTCATAGCGCATAACGCATAACGCATAACGGATCACGGATTACTCATAACGCATAACGCAAATCGCATAACGAATAACGCATAATGCATAAAGCATAACGCATAACCCATAACGCATAACGCATAATGCATAACGTATAACGCATAACGCTTAATGCATAACGCATAACGCGTAACGGATCAAGCATTACTCATAACGCATAACGCATAACGGATCACGCATTTCTCATAACGCATAACGCATAACGCATAACGCATAACGCATAACGCATAACGCATAACGCATAACGCATAACGCATAACGCATAACGCATAACGCATAACGCATAACGCATAACGCATAACGCATAACGCATAACGCATAACGCATAACGCATAACCCATAACACATAACGCATAACGCATAACGCATAACACATAACGCATAACGCATAACGCAAATCGCATAACGCATTACGCATAACGCATTATGCATAACGTATAACGCATAACGCATAACGCAAAACGCATAACGCATAGCGGATAACGCACAACGCATAACACATAACGCATAACGCATAACGCATAACGCATAACGCATAACGCATAACGCATAACGCATAACGCATAACGCATAACGCATAACGCATAACGCATAACGCATAACGCATAACGCATATCGCATAACACATAACGCATAACCCATAACGCATAACGCATAACGCATAACGCATAACGCATAACGCATAACGCATAACGCATAACACATAACGCATTACGCATAACGCATCACGCATAACGCATAACGCATAACGCATAACGCATAACGCATAACGCATAACGCATAACGCATATCGCATAAAACATAACGCATAACGCATAACGTACAACGTATAACGTATAACGCATAACGCATAACGCATAACGCATAACGCATAACGCATAACGCATAACGCATATCGCATAACACATAACGCATAACCCATAACTAATAACGCATAAGCCATAACGCATAACGTTAACGCATAACGCATAACGCCTAACGCATAACGGATCACGCATAACGCATAAAGCATAACGCATAAGGCATAACGCTTGACGCATAACTTATAACTCATAACTCATAACGAATAACGCATAACGCAAAATGAATAACGCATAAAGCATAACGCATAACCCATAACCCATAACGCATAACGCATAACGCATAATGCACAACGCTTAACGAATACCGCAAATCGCATAACGCCTAACGCATAACGGATCACGCATGACGCATAACGCATAACGCATAACGGATCACGCATAACGCATAACGCATAACGCATAACGCATAACGCATAACGCATAACGCATAACGCATAACGCATAACGCATAACGCACAACGCATAACGAATACCGCAAAACGCATAACGCCTAACGCATAACGAATCACGCATAAAGCATAACGCATAACGCATAACGCATAACGCATAACGCATAACGCATAACGCATAACGCATAACGCATAACGCATAACGCATAACGCATAACGCATAACGCATAACGCATAACGCATAACGCATAACGCATAACGCATAACGCATAACGCATAACGCATAACGCATAACGCATAACGCATAACGCATAACTCATAACGCATTACGTATAACGCATAACGCATAACGCATAACGCATAACGCATAACGCATAACGCATAACGCATAACGCATAACGCATAACGCATAACGCATAACGCATAACGCATAACGCATAACGCATAACGCATAACATATAACATATAACGCATAACGCATAACGCAAAACGCATAACGCATAACGCATAACGCATAACGCATAACGCATAACGCATAACGCATAACGCATAACGCATAACGCATAACGCATAACGCATAACGTATAACGCATAACGCATAACGCATAACGCATAACGCATAACGCATAACGCATAACATATAACGCATAACGCAATACCGTATAACGCATAACGCATAACGCATAACGCATAACGCATAACGTATAACGCATAACGCATAACGCATTACGCATAACGCATAAAGTATAACACATAACGCATAACGCATATAGTATAACACATAACGCATAACGCATAACGCATAACGCATAACGCATAATGCATAACTTATAACTCATAACTCATAAGGAGTAACGCATAACGTATAAAGCATAACGCATAACGCATAAAGCAAAACGCATAACGCATAACGCATAAAGCATAACGCATAACGCATAACGGATAAAGCATAATGCATAACGCATAACGCATAACGCATAACGCATAACGCATAATGCATAAAGCATAACGCATAACGCATAACGGATAAAGCATAATGCATAACGCATAACGCATAACGCATTACGCACAACTTATAACTCATAACTCATAAAGAATAACGCATAACGCAAATTGCATAACGCATGTCGGATCACGCATAACGCATAACGCATAAAGCATAAAGCATAACGTATAACGCATAACGCATAACGCATAACGCATAACGCATAACGCAAAACGTATAACGCATAACGCAATGCCGTATAACGCATAACGCATAACGCATAACGCATAACGCATAACGCATAACGCTTAACGCATAACGCATAACGCATAACGCCTAACGCAAACTTATAACGCACATCGCATAACGCATAACGCATAACGCATAACGCATAACGCATAACGCATATCGCATAACACATAACGCATAACCCATAACAAATAACGCATAACGCCTAACGCAAACTTATAACGCACATCGCATAACGCATAACGCATAACGCATAATGCATAACTTATAACGCATAACGCATAAAGCATAACGCATAACGCATAACGCCTAACGCAAACTTATAACGCACATCGCATAACGCATAACGCATAACGCATAACGCATAACGCATAACGCATAACGCATAACGCATAACGCATAACGCATAACGCCTAACGCAAACTTATAACGCACATCGCATAACGCATAACGCATAACGCATAACGTATAACGCATAACGCATATCGCATAACACATAACGCATAACCCATAACAAATAACGCATAACGCCTAACGCAAACTTATAACGCACATCGCATAACGCATAACGCATAACGCATAACGCATAACGCATATCGCATAACACATAACGCATAACCCATAACAAATAACGCATAAGGCATAACGCATAACGTTAACGCATAACGCATAACGCAAAATGAATAACGCATAAAGCATAACGCATAACCCATAACCCTTAACGCATAACGCATTAGGCATAACCCATAAAGTATAACACATAACGCATAAAGTATAACACATAACGCATAACGCATTACGCATAACGCATAACGCATAACACATAACGCATAACGCATAACGCATAACGCAAACCATACAACGCATAACGCATAACGCATAACGCTTAACGCATAACGCATAACGCATAACGCCTAACGCAAACTTATAACGCACATCGCATAACGCATAACGCATAACGCATAACGTATAACGCATAACGCATATCGCATAACACATAACGCATAACCCATAACAAATAACGCATAACGCCTAACGCAAACTTATAACGCACATCGCATAACGCATAACGCATAACGCATAACGCATAACGCATAACGCATAACGCATAACACATAACGCATAACCCATAACAAATAACGCATAAGGCATAACGCATAACGTTAACGCATAACGCATAACGCAAAATGAATAACGCATAAAGCATAACGCATAACCCATAACCCTTAACGCATAACGCATTAGACATAACCCATAAAGTATAACACATAACGCATAACGCATAAAGTATAACACATAACGCATAACGCATTACGCATAACGCATAACGCATAACGCATAACGCATAACGCATAACGCATAACGCAAACCATATAACGCATAACGCATAACGCATAACGCATAAAGCATAACGCATAACGCATAACGCATAACGCAAACGTATAGTGCCCAACGCATTAAGAATAACGAACAACCCATGACGCATAATCCATAACGCATAACGCATAACGCATAACGCATAACGCAAACTTATAACGCACAACGCATGACGCATAACGCATAACGCATAACGCATAACGCATAACGCATAACGCATAACGCATAACGCATAACGCATAACGCATAACGCATAACGCATAACGCATAACGCGTAACGCATAACGCATAACGCATAACGCATAACGCATAACGCATTAGGCATAACGCATAAAGTATAACACATAACGCATAACGCATATAGTATAACACATAACGCATAACGCATAACGCATAATGCATAACGCATAACGCATAACGCATAATGCATAACTTATAACTCATAACTCATGAGGAGTAACGCATAACGTATAAAGCATAACGCATAACGCATAACGCATAACGCATAACGCATAACGCAAACCATACAACGCATAACGCATAACGCATAACGCTTAACGCATAACGCATAACGCATAACGCCTAACGCAAACTTATAACGCACATCGCATAACGCATAACGCATAACGCATAACGTATAACGCATAACGCATATCGCATAACACATAACGCATAACCCATAACAAATAACGCATAACGCCTAACGCAAACTTATAACGCACATCGCATAACGCATAACGCATAACACATAACGCATAACGCATAACGCATAACACATAACGCATAACCCATAACAAATAACGCATAAGGCATAACGCATAACGTTAACGCATAACGCATAACGCAAAATGAATAACGCATAAAGCATAACGCATAACCCATAACCCTTAACGCATAACGCATTAGACATAACCCATAAAGTATAACACATAACGCATAACGCATAAAGTATAACACATAACGCATAACGCATTACGCATAACGCATAACGCATAACGCATAACGCATAACGCATAACGCATAACGCAAACCATATAACGCATAACGCATAACGCATAACGCATAAAGCATAACGCATAACGCATAACGCATAACGCAAACGTATAGTGCCCAACGCATTAAGAATAACGAACAACCCATGACGCATAATCCATAACGCATAACGCATAACGCATAACGCATAACGCAAACTTATAACGCACAACGCATGACGCATAACGCATAACGCATAACGCATAACGCATAACGCATAACGCATAACGCATAACGCATAACGCATAACGCATAACGCATAACGCGTAACGCATAACGCATAACGCATAACGCATAACGCATAACGCATTAGGCATAACGCATAAAGTATAACACATAACGCATAACGCATATAGTATAACACATAACGCATAACGCATAACGCATAATGCATAACGCATAACGCATAACGCATAATGCATAACTTATAACTCATAACTCATGAGGAGTAACGCATAACGTATAAAGCATAACGCATAACGCATAAAGCAAAACGCATAACGCATAACTTATAACTCATTACTCATAACGAATAACGCATAACGCATAACGCATAACGCATAACGCATAACGCATAACGCATAACGCAAACGTATAACGCCCAGCGCATAAAGCATAACGAACAACCCATAACGCATAAAGCATAACACATAACGCATAACGCATAACGCATATCGCATAACACATAACGCATAACCCATAACAAATAACGCATAAGGCATAACGCATAACGTTAAAGCATAACGCATAACGCAAAATGAATAACGCATAAAGCATAACGCATAACCCATAACCCTTAACGCATAACGCATTAGGCATATCCCATAAAGTATAACACATAACGCATAACCCATAAAGTATAACACATAACGCATAACGCATTACGCATAACGCATCACGCATAACGCATAACGCATAACGCATAACGCATAACGCATAACGCATAACGCATAACGCATAACGCATAACGCATAACGCATAACGCATAACGCATAACGCATAACGCATAACGCATAACGCATAACGCATAACTCATAACGCATAACGCATAACGCATAACGCATAACGCATAACGCATAACGCATAACGCATAACGCATAACGCATAACGCATAACGCATAACGCATAACGCATAATGCATAACTCATAACGCATAACGCATAACGCACAACGCATAACGCATAACGCATAACGCATAACGCAAAATGAATAACGCATAACGCATTAGGCATATCCCATAAAGTATAACACATAACGCATAACCCATAAAGTATAACACATAACGCATAACGCATTACGCATAACGCATCACGCATAACGCATAACGCATAACGCATAACTTATAACTCATTACTCATAACGAATAACGCATAACGCATAACGCATAACGCATAACGCATAACGCATAACGCATAACGCAAACGTATAACGCCCAGCGCATAAAGCATAACGAACAACCCATAACGCATAAAGCATAACACATAACGCATAACGCATAACGCATATCGCATAACACATAACGCATAACCCATAACAAATAACGCATAAGGCATAACGCATAACGCATAACGCATAACGCATAACGAATAACGCATAACGCATAACGCATAACGCATAACGCATAACGCATAACGCATGACGCATATCGCATAACGCATAACGCATAATACATAACGCATAAAGCGTAACGCATAACGCAAACCCATAACGCATAAAGCGTAACGCATAACGCAAACCCATAAGGCATAAGGCATAACGCATAACGCATAACGCATAATGCATAACGCATAACGCATAACGCATAACGCATCAGGCATAACGCATAACGTATAACGTATAACGCATACCGTATAACGCATAACGCATAACGCATAACGCATAACGCATAACGCATATCGCATAACGTATAACGCATGACGCATAACGCATAACACATAACACATAACGCATAATGCACAACGCATAACGTATACAGCAAAACGCATAACGCTTAACGCATATCGCATAACGCATAATGCATGACGCATAACGCATAACGCATAACGCATGACGCATATCGCATAACGCATAACGCATAATGCATAACGCATAAAGCATAACGCATAACGCATAACGCATAACGCATAACGCATAACGTATAACGCATAATGCACAACGCATAACGAATACAGCAAAACGCATAACGCTTAACGCATAACGGATCACGCATAACGGATCACGCATAACGCTTAACGCATAACGTATAACTGATAATGCATAACGCATAAAGCATAACGCATAACGCATAACGCATAACGCATAACACATAACGCATAACGCATAATGCACAACGCATAACGAATACAGCAAAACGCATAACGCTTAACGCATAACGGATCACGCATAACGGATCAAGCATAACGCTTAACGCATAACGTATAACTGATAATGCATAACGCATAAAGCATAACGCATAACGCATAACGCATAACGAATAACGCATAACGCATAACGCATAACGCATAACGCATAACGCATAACGCATAACGCATAACGCATAACGCATAACGCATAACGCATATCGCATAACACATAACGCATAACCCATAACAAATAACGCATAACGCCTAACGCAAACTTATAACGCACATCGCATAACAAATAACGCATAAGGCATAACGCATAACGTTAACGCATAACGCATAACGCAAAATGAATAACGCATAAAGCATAACGCATAACCCATAACCCTTAACGCATAACGCATTAGGCATAACCCATAAAGTATAACACATAACGCATAACGCATAAAGTATAACACATAACGCATAACGCATTACGCATAACGCATCACGCATAACGCATAACGCATAACGCATAACGCATAACGCATAACGCATAACGCATAACGCATAACGCATATCGCATAAAACATAACGCATAACGCATAACGTACAACGTATAACGTATAACGCATAACGCATAACGCATAACGCATAACGCATAACGCATAACGCATATCGCATAACACATAACGCATAACCCATAACTAATAACGCATAAGCCATAACGCATAACGTTAACGCATAACGCATAACGCCTAACGCATAACGGATCACGCATAACGCATAAAGCATAACGCATAAGGCATAACGCATTACGCATAACTTATAACTCATAACTCATAACGAATAACGCATAACGCAAAATGAATAACGCATAAAGCATAACGCATAACCGATAACCCTTAACGCATAACGCATAACGCATAATGCACAACGCTTAACGAATACCGCAAATCGCATAACGCCTAACGCATAACGGATCACGCATGACGCATAACGCATTAGGCATAACGCATAAAGTATAACACATAACGCATAACGCATATAGTATAACACATAACGCATAACGCATAACGCATATCGCATAACACATAACGCATAACCCATAACAAATAACGCATAAGGCATAACGCATAACGCATAACGCATAACGCATAACGAATAACGCATAACGCATAACGCATAACGCATAACGCATAACGCATAACGCATGACGCATATCGCATAACGCATAACGCATAATACATAACGCATAAAGCGTAACGCATAACGCAAACCCATAACGCATAAAGCGTAACGCATAACGCAAACCCATAAGGCATAAGGCATAACGCATAACGCATAACGCATAATGCATAACGCATAACGCATAACGCATAACGCATCAGGCATAACGCATAACGTATAACGTATAACGCATACCGTATAACGCATAACGCATAACGCATAACGCATAACGCATAACGCATATCGCATAACGTATAACGCATGACGCATAACGCATAACACATAACACATAACGCATAATGCACAACGCATAACGTATACAGCAAAACGCATAACGCTTAACGCATATCGCATAACGCATAATGCATGACGCATAACGCATAACGCATAACGCATGACGCATATCGCATAACGCATAACGCATAATGCATAACGCATAAAGCATAACGCATAACGCATAACGCATAACGCATAACGCATAACGTATAACGCATAATGCACAACGCATAACGAATACAGCAAAACGCATAACGCTTAACGCATAACGGATCACGCATAACGGATCACGCATAACGCTTAACGCATAACGTATAACTGATAATGCATAACGCATAAAGCATAACGCATATCGCATAACGCATAACGCATAACACATAACGCATAACGCATAATGCACAACGCATAACGAATACAGCAAAACGCATAACGCTTAACGCATAACGGATCACGCATAACGGATCAAGCATAACGCTTAACGCATAACGTATAACTGATAATGCATAACGCATAAAGCATAACGCATAACGCATAACGCATAACGAATAACGCATAACGCATAACGCATAACGCATAACGCATAACGCATAACGCATAACGCATAACGCATAACGCATAACGCATAACGCATATCGCATAACACATAACGCATAACCCATAACAAATAACGCATAACGCCTAACGCAAACTTATAACGCACATCGCATAACAAATAACGCATAAGGCATAACGCATAACGTTAACGCATAACGCATAACGCAAAATGAATAACGCATAAAGCATAACGCATAACCCATAACCCTTAACGCATAACGCATTAGGCATAACCCATAAAGTATAACACATAACGCATAACGCATAAAGTATAACACATAACGCATAACGCATTACGCATAACGCATCACGCATAACGCATAACGCATAACGCATAACGCATAACGCATAACGCATAACGCATAACGCATAACGCATATCGCATAAAACATAACGCATAACGCATAACGTACAACGTATAACGTATAACGCATAACGCATAACGCATAACGCATAACGCATAACGCATAACGCATATCGCATAACACATAACGCATAACCCATAACTAATAACGCATAAGCCATAACGCATAACGTTAACGCATAACGCATAACGCCTAACGCATAACGGATCACGCATAACGCATAAAGCATAACGCATAAGGCATAACGCATTACGCATAACTTATAACTCATAACTCATAACGAATAACGCATAACGCAAAATGAATAACGCATAAAGCATAACGCATAACCGATAACCCTTAACGCATAACGCATAACGCATAATGCACAACGCTTAACGAATACCGCAAATCGCATAACGCCTAACGCATAACGGATCACGCATGACGCATAACGCATTAGGCATAACGCATAAAGTATAACACATAACGCATAACGCATATAGTATAACACATAACGCATAACGCATAACGCATAACGCATAATGCATAACGCATAACGCATAACGCATAATGCATAACTTATAACGCATAACGCATAAAGCATAACGCATAACGCATAACGCCTAACGCAAACTTATAACGCACATCGCATAACGCATAACGCATAACGCATAACGCATAACGCTTAACGCATAACGCATAACGCATAACGCCTAACGCAAACTTATAACGCACATCGCATAACGCATAACGCATAACGCATAACGCATAACGCATAACGCACAACGCATATCGCATAACACATAACGCATAACCCATAACAAATAACGCATAACGCCTAACACAAACTTATAACGCACATCGCATAACGCATAACGCATAACGCATTACGCATAACGCATATCGCATAACACATAACGCATAACCCATAACAAATAACGCATAAGGCATAACGCATAACGTTAACGCATAACGCATAACGAAAAATGAATAACGCATAAAGCATAACGCATAACCCATAACCCATAACCCTTAACGCATAACGCATTAGGCATAACACATAAAGTATAACACATAACGCATAACGCATAAAGTATAACACATAACGCATAACGCATTACGCATAACGCATCACGCATAACGCATAACGCATAACGCATAACGCATAACGCATAACGCATAACGCATATCGCATAAAACATAACGCATAACGCATAACGTACAACGTATAACGTATAACGCATAACGCATAACGCATAACGCATAACGCATAACGCATAACGCATAACGCATATCGCATAACACATAACGCATAACCCATAACTAATAACGCATAAGCCATAACGCATAACGTTAACGCATAACGCATAACGCCTAACGCATAACGGATCACGCATACCGCATAAAGCATAACGCATAAGGCATAACGCATTACGCATAACTTATAACCCATAACTCATAACGAATAACGCATAACGCATAACGCAAAATGAATAACGCATAAAGCATAACGCATAACCCATAACCCTTAACGCATAACGCATAACGCATAATGCACAACGCTTAACGAATACCGCAAATCGCATAACGCCTAACGCATAACGGATCACGCATGACGCATAACGCATAACGCATAACGGATCACGCATAACGCATAACGCATAACGCATAACGCATAACGCATAACGCATAACGCATAACGCATAACGCATAACGCATAACGCACAACGCATAACGAATACCGCAAAACGCATAACGCCTAACGCATAACGAATCACGCATAACGCATAACGCATAACGGATAACGCATAACGCATAACGCATAACGCATAACGCATAACGCATAACGCATAACGCATAACGCATAACGCATAACGCATAACGCATAACGGATAACGCATAACGCATAACGCATAACGCATAACGCATAACGCATAACTCATAACGCATAACGCATAACGCAAAACGCATAACGCATAACGCATAAAGCATAACGCATAACGCATAACGCATAACGCATAACGCATAACGCATAACGCATAACGCATAACGCATAACGCATAACGCATAACGCATAACGCATAACGCATAACGTATAACGCATAACGCATAACGCATAACGCATAACGCATAACGCATAACGCCTAACGCAAACTTATAACGCACATCGCATAACGCATAACGCATAACGCATAACGCATAACGCATAACGCATATCGCATAACACATAACGCATAACCCATAACAAATAACGCATAACGCCTAACGCAAACTTATAACGCACATCGCATAACGCATAACGCATAACGCATAACGCATAACGCATAACGCATAACGCATATCGCATAACACATAACGCATAACGCATAACGCATAACGCATAACGCATTACGCGTAACTCATTACGCATGAAGCATAACGTATAACGGATCACGCATTACTCATAACCCATAACGCATAACCCATAACGCATAACGCATAACGCATAAAGCAAAATGCATAACGCATAACTTATAACTCATTACTCATAACGAATAACGCATAACGCAAAACGCATAACGCCTAACGCATAACGAATCACGCATAACGCATTACGCATAACTAATAACGCTTACCGCATGACCCATAGCGCATAACGCATTACGCGTAACTCATAACGCATAAAGCATAACGCATAACGGATCACGCATTACTCATAACCCATAACGCATAACGCATAACGCATAAGGCATAACCCATAACGCATAACGCATAAAGCAAAACGCATAACGCATAACGCATGACTCATAACGCACAACCCATAACGCATAACGCATAACGCAAATCGCATAACGCATAACGCATAATGCATAAAGCATAACGCATAACGCATAACGCAAAACGCATAACGCATAACGCATAACGCATAACGTATAACGCATAACGCTTAATGCATAACGCATAACGCGTAACGGATCAAGCATTACTCATAACGCATAACGCATAACGGATCACGCATTACTCATAGCGCATAACGCATAACGCATAACGGATCACGGATTACTCATAACGCATAACGCAAATCGCATAACGAATAACGCATAATGCATAAAGCATAACGCATAACCCATAACGCATAACGCATAATGCATAACGTATAACGCATAACGCTTAATGCATAACGCATAACGCGTAACGGATCAAGCATTACTCATAACGCATAACGCATAACGGATCACGCATTTCTCATAACGCATAACGCATAACGCATAACGCATAACGCATAACGCATAACGCATAACGCATAACGCATAACGCATAACGCATAACGCATAACGCATAACGCATAACGCATAACGCATAACGCATAACGCATAACGCATAACGCATAACCCATAACACATAACGCATAACGCATAACGCATAACACATAACGCATAACGCATAACGCAAATCGCATAACGCATTACGCATAACGCATTATGCATAACGTATAACGCATAACGCATAACGCAAAACGCATAACGCATAGCGGATAACGCACAACGCATAACACATAACGCATAACGCATAACGCATAACGCATAACGCATAACGCATAACGCATAACGCATAACGCATAACGCATAACGCATAACGCATAACGCATAACGCATAACGCATAACGCATAACGCATATCGCATAACACATAACGCATAACCCATAACGCATAACGCATAACGCATAACGCATAACGCATAACGCATAACGCATAACGCATAACACATAACGCATTACGCATAACGCATCACGCATAACGCATAACGCATAACGCATAACGCATAACGCATAACGCATAACGCATAACGCATATCGCATAAAACATAACGCATAACGCATAACGTACAACGTATAACGTATAACGCATAACGCATAACGCATAACGCATAACGCATAACGCATAACGCATAACGCATATCGCATAACACATAACGCATAACCCATAACTAATAACGCATAAGCCATAACGCATAACGTTAACGCATAACGCATAACGCCTAACGCATAACGGATCACGCATAACGCATAAAGCATAACGCATAAGGCATAACGCTTGACGCATAACTTATAACTCATAACTCATAACGAATAACGCATAACGCAAAATGAATAACGCATAAAGCATAACGCATAACCCATAACCCATAACGCATAACGCATAACGCATAATGCACAACGCTTAACGAATACCGCAAATCGCATAACGCCTAACGCATAACGGATCACGCATGACGCATAACGCATAACGCATAACGGATCACGCATAACGCATAACGCATAACGCATAACGCATAACGCATAACGCATAACGCATAACGCATAACGCATAACGCATAACGCACAACGCATAACGAATACCGCAAAACGCATAACGCCTAACGCATAACGAATCACGCATAAAGCATAACGCATAACGCATAACGCATAACGCATAACGCATAACGCATAACGCATAACGCATAACGCATAACGCATAACGCATAACGCATAACGCATAACGCATAACGCATAACGCATAACGCATAACGCATAACGCATAACGCATAACGCATAACGCATAACGCATAACGCATAACGCATAACTCATAACGCATTACGTATAACGCATAACGCATAACGCATAACGCATAACGCATAACGCATAACGCATAACGCATAACGCATAACGCATAACGCATAACGCATAACGCATAACGCATAACGCATAACGCATAACGCATAACATATAACATATAACGCATAACGCATAACGCAAAACGCATAACGCATAACGCATAACGCATAACGCATAACGCATAACGCATAACGCATAACGCATAACGCATAACGCATAACGCATAACGCATAACGTATAACGCATAACGCATAACGCATAACGCATAACGCATAACGCATAACGCATAACATATAACGCATAACGCAATACCGTATAACGCATAACGCATAACGCATAACGCATAACGCATAACGTATAACGCATAACGCATAACGCATTACGCATAACGCATAAAGTATAACACATAACGCATAACGCATATAGTATAACACATAACGCATAACGCATAACGCATAACGCATAATGCATAACTTATAACTCATAACTCATAAGGAGTAACGCATAACGTATAAAGCATAACGCATAACGCATAAAGCAAAACGCATAACGCATAACGCATAAAGCATAACGCATAACGCATAACGGATAAAGCATAATGCATAACGCATAACGCATAACGCATAACGCATAACGCATAATGCATAAAGCATAACGCATAACGCATAACGGATAAAGCATAATGCATAACGCATAACGCATAACGCATTACGCACAACTTATAACTCATAACTCATAAAGAATAACGCATAACGCAAATTGCATAACGCATGTCGGATCACGCATAACGCATAACGCATAAAGCATAAAGCATAACGTATAACGCATAACGCATAACGCATAACGCATAACGCATAACGCAAAACGTATAACGCATAACGCAATGCCGTATAACGCATAACGCATAACGCATAACGCATAACGCATAACGCATAACGCTTAACGCATAACGCATAACGCATAACGCCTAACGCAAACTTATAACGCACATCGCATAACGCATAACGCATAACGCATAACGCATAACGCATAACGCATATCGCATAACACATAACGCATAACCCATAACAAATAACGCATAACGCCTAACGCAAACTTATAACGCACATCGCATAACGCATAACGCATAACGCATAATGCATAACTTATAACGCATAACGCATAAAGCATAACGCATAACGCATAACGCCTAACGCAAACTTATAACGCACATCGCATAACGCATAACGCATAACGCATAACGCATAACGCATAACGCATAACGCTTAACGCATAACGCATAACGCATAACGCCTAACGCAAACTTATAACGCACATCGCATAACGCATAACGCATAACGCATAACGTATAACGCATAACGCATATCGCATAACACATAACGCATAACCCATAACAAATAACGCATAACGCCTAACGCAAACTTATAACGCACATCGCATAACGCATAACGCATAACGCATAACGCATAACGCATATCGCATAACACATAACGCATAACCCATAACAAATAACGCATAAGGCATAACGCATAACGTTAACGCATAACGCATAACGCAAAATGAATAACGCATAAAGCATAACGCATAACCCATAACCCTTAACGCATAACGCATTAGGCATAACCCATAAAGTATAACACATAACGCATAAAGTATAACACATAACGCATAACGCATTACGCATAACGCATAACGCATAACACATAACGCATAACGCATAACGCATAACGCAAACCATACAACGCATAACGCATAACGCATAACGCTTAACGCATAACGCATAACGCATAACGCCTAACGCAAACTTATAACGCACATCGCATAACGCATAACGCATAACGCATAACGTATAACGCATAACGCATATCGCATAACACATAACGCATAACCCATAACAAATAACGCATAACGCCTAACGCAAACTTATAACGCACATCGCATAACGCATAACGCATAACGCATAACGCATAACGCATAACGCATAACGCATAACACATAACGCATAACCCATAACAAATAACGCATAAGGCATAACGCATAACGTTAACGCATAACGCATAACGCAAAATGAATAACGCATAAAGCATAACGCATAACCCATAACCCTTAACGCATAACGCATTAGACATAACCCATAAAGTATAACACATAACGCATAACGCATAAAGTATAACACATAACGCATAACGCATTACGCATAACGCATAACGCATAACGCATAACGCATAACGCATAACGCATAACGCAAACCATATAACGCATAACGCATAACGCATAACGCATAACGCATAACGCATAACGCATAACGCATAACGCAAACGTATAGTGCCCAACGCATTAAGAATAACGAACAACCCATGACGCATAATCCATAACGCATAACGCATAACGCATAACGCATAACGCAAACTTATAACGCACAACGCATGACGCATAACGCATAACGCATAACGCATAACGCATAACGCATAACGCATAACGCATAACGCATAACGCATAACGCATAACGCATAACGCATAACGCATAACGCATAACGCATAACGCATAACGCATAACGCATTAGGCATAACGCATAAAGTATAACACATAACGCATAACGCATATAGTATAACACATAACGCATAACGCATAACGCATAATGCATAACGCATAACGCATAACGCATAATGCATAACTTATAACTCATAACTCATGAGGAGTAACGCATAACGTATAAAGCATAACGCATAACGCATAACGCATAACGCATAACGCATAACGCAAACCATACAACGCATAACGCATAACGCATAACGCTTAACGCATAACGCATAACGCATAACGCCTAACGCAAACTTATAACGCACATCGCATAACGCATAACGCATAACGCATAACGTATAACGCATAACGCATATCGCATAACACATAACGCATAACCCATAACAAATAACGCATAACGCCTAACGCAAACTTATAACGCACATCGCATAACGCATAACGCATAACGCATAACGCATAACGCATAACGCATAACACATAACGCATAACCCATAACAAATAACGCATAAGGCATAACGCATAACGTTAACGCATAACGCATAACGCAAAATGAATAACGCATAAAGCATAACGCATAACCCATAACCCTTAACGCATAACGCATTAGACATAACCCATAAAGTATAACACATAACGCATAACGCATAAAGTATAACACATAACGCATAACGCATTACGCATAACGCATAACGCATAACGCATAACGCATAACGCATAACGCATAACGCATAACGCATAACGCAAACCATATAACGCATAACGCATAACGCATAACGCATAAAGCATAACGCATAACGCATAACGCATAACGCAAACGTATAGTGCCCAACGCATTAAGAATAACGAACAACCCATGACGCATAATCCATAACGCATAACGCATAACGCATAACGCATAACGCAAACTTATAACGCACAACGCATGACGCATAACGCATAACGCATAACGCATAACGCATAACGCATAACGCATAACGCATAACGCATAACGCATAACGCATAACGCATAACGCATAACGCATAACGCATAACGCATAACGCATAACGCATAACGCATTAGGCATAACGCATAAAGTATAACACATAACGCATAACGCATATAGTATAACACATAACGCATAACGCATAACGCATAATGCATAACGCATAACGCATAACGCATAATGCATAACTTATAACTCATAACTCATGAGGAGTAACGCATAACGTATAAAGCATAACGCATAACGCATAAAGCAAAACGCATAACGCATAACTTATAACTCATTACTCATAACGAATAACGCATAACGCATAACGCATAACGCATAACGCATAACGCATAACGCATAACGCAAACGTATAACGCCCAGCGCATAAAGCATAACGAACAACCCATAACGCATAAAGCATAACACATAACGCATAACGCATAACGCATATCGCATAACACATAACGCATAACCCATAACAAATAACGCATAAGGCATAACGCATAACGTTAAAGCATAACGCATAACGCAAAATGAATAACGCATAAAGCATAACGCATAACCCATAACCCTTAACGCATAACGCATTAGGCATATCCCATAAAGTATAACACATAACGCATAACCCATAAAGTATAACACATAACGCATAACGCATTACGCATAACGCATCACGCATAACGCATAACGCATAACGCATAACGCATAACGCATAACGCATAACGCATAACGCATAACGCATAACGCATAACGCATAACGCATAACGCATAACGCATAACGCATAACGCATAACGCATAACGCATAACTCATAACGCATAACGCATAACGCATAACGCATAACGCATAACGCATAACGCATAACGCATAACGCATAACGCATAACGCATAACGCATAACGCATAACGCATAATGCATAACTCATAACGCATAACGCATAACGCACAACGCATAACGCATAACGCATAACGCATAACGCAAACCATATAACGCATAACGCATAACGCATAAAGCATAAAGCATAACGCATAACGCATAACGCATAACGCAAACGTATAGTGCCCAACGCATTAAGAATAACGAACAACCCATGACGCATAATCCATAACGCATAACGCATAACGCAAACTTATAACGCACAACGCATGACGCATAACGCATAACGCATAACGCATAACGCATAACGCATAACGCATAACGCATAACGCATAACGCATAACGCATAACGCATAACGCATTAGGCATAACGCATAAAGTATAACACATAACGCATAACGCATATAGTATAACACATAACGCATAACGCATAACGCATAATGCATAACGCATAACGCATAACGCATAATGCATAACGCCTAACGCAAACTTATAACGCACAACGCATAACGCATAACGCATAACGCATAACGCATAACGCATAACGCATAACGCATAACGCATATCGCATAACATATAACGCATAACCCATAACAAATAACGCATAAGGCATAACGCATAACGTTAACGCATAACGCATAACGCAAAATGAATAACGCATAACGCATAACGCATAACGCATAACGCATAACGCATAACGCATAACGCATAACGCATAACGCATAACGCATAACGCATAACGCATAACGCATAACGCATAACGCATAACTCATAACGCATAACGCATAACGCATAACGCATAACGCATAACGCATAACGCATAACGCATAACGCATAACGCATAACGCATAACGCATAACGCATAACGCATAACGCATAACGCATAACCCAAACTTATAACGCACAACGCATAACGCATAACGCATAACGCATAACGCATAACGCATATCGCATAACACATAACGCATAACCCATAACAAATAACGCATAAGGCATAACGCATAACGTTAACGCATAACGCATAACGCAAAATGAATAACGCATAAAGCATAACGCATAACCCATAACCCTTAACGCATAACGCATTAGGCATAACCCATAAAGTATAACACATAACGCATAACCCATAAAGTATAACACATAACGCATAACGCATTACGCATAACGCATCACGCATAACGCATAACGCATAACGCATAACGCATAACGCATAACGCATAACGCATAACGCATAACGCATAACGCATAACGCATAACGCATAACGCATAACGCATAACGCATAACGCATAACGCATAACGCATAACGCATAACGCATAACGCATAACGCATAACGCATAACGCATAACGCATAACTCATAACGCATAACGCATAACGCATAACGCATAACGCATAACGCATAACGCATAACGCATAACGCATAACGCATAACGCATAACGCATAACGCATAACGCATAACGCATAACGCATAACGCATAACGCATAACGCATAACGCATAACGCATAACATATAACGCATAACGCATAACGCATAACGCAAAACGCATAACGCATAACGCATAACGCATAACGCATAACGCATAACGCATAACACATAACGCATAACGCATAACGCATAACGCATAACGCATAACGCATAACGCATAACGCATAACGCATAACGCATAACGCATAACGTATAACGCATAACGCATAACGCACAACGCATAACGCATAACGCATAACGCATAACGCATAACGCATAACGCATAACGCATAACGCATAACGCATAACGCATAACGCACAACGCATGACGCATAACGCATAACGCATAACGCATAACGCATAACGCATAACGCATAACGCATAACGCATAACGCATAACGCATAACGCATTAGGCATAACGCATAAAGTATAACACATAACGCATAACGCATATAGTATAACACATAACGCATAACGCATAACGCATAATGCATAACGCATAACGCATAACGCATAATGCATAACTTATAACTCATAACTCATGAGGAGTAACGCATAACGTATAAAGCATAACGCATAACACATAAAGCAAAACGCATAACGCATAACTTATAACTCATTACTCATAACGAATAACGCATAACGCATAACGCATAACGCATAACGCATAACGGATAACGCATAACGCATAACGCAAACGTATAACGCCCAGCGCATAAAGCGTAACGAACAACCCATAACGCATAAAGCATAACGCATAACGCATAACGCATAACGCAAACTTATAACGCATAACGCATAAAGCATAACGCATAACGCATAACGCCTAACGCAAACTTATAACGCACAACGCATAACGCATAACGCATAACGCATAACGCATAACGCATATCGCATAACACATAACGCATAACCCATAACAAATAACGCATAAGGCATAACGCATAACGTTAAAGCATAACGCATAACGCAAAATGAATAACGCATAAAGCATAACGCATAACCCATAACCCTTAACGCATAACGCATGAGGCATAACCCATAAAGTATAACACATAACGCATAACCCATAAAGTATAACACATAACGCATAACGCATTACGCATAACGCATCACGCATAACGCATAACGCATAACGCATAACGCATAACGCATAACGCATAACGCATAACGCATAACGCATATCGCATAAAACATAACGCATAACGCATAACGTACAACGTATAACGTATAACGCATAACGCATAACGCATAACGCATAACGCATAACGCATAACGCATAACGCATAACGCATATCGCATAACGCATAACGCATAACCCATAACTAATAACGCATAAGCCATAACGCATAACGTTAACGCATAACGCATGACGCCTAACGCATAACGGATCATGCATAACGCATAAAGCATAACGCATAACCCATAACCCTTAACGCATAACGCATAATGCACAACGCTTAACGAATACCGCAAATCGCATAACGCCTAACGCATAACGGATCACGCATGACGCATAACGCATAACGCATAACGGATCATGCATAACGCATAACGCATAACGCAAACGTATAGTGCCCAACGCATTAAGAATAACGAACAACCCATGACGCATAATCCATAACGCATAACTCATAACGCATAACGCATAACGCAAACTTATAACGCACAACGCATGACGCATAACGCATAACGCATAACGCATAACGCATAACGCATAACGCATAACGCATAACGCATAACGCATAACGCATAACGCATAACGCATTAGGCATAACGCATAAAGTATAACACATAACCCATAACGCATATAGTATAACACATAACGCATAACGCATAACGCATAATGCATAACGCATAACGCATAACGCATAATGCATAACTTATAACTCATAACTCATGAGGAGTAACGCGTAACGTATAAAGCATAACGCATAACGCATAACGCATAACGCATAATGCATAACTTATAACTCATAACTCATAAGGAGTAACGCATAACGTATAAAGCATAACGCATAACGCATAAAGCAAAACGCATAACGCATAACGCATAAAGCATAACGCATAACGCATAACGGATAAAGCATAATGCATAACGCATAACGCATAACGCATAACGCATAACGCATAATGCATAAAGCATAACGCATAACGCATAACGGATAAAGCATAATGCATAACGCATAACGCATAACGCATTACGCACAACTTATAACTCATAACTCATAACGAATAACGCATAACGCAAATTGCATAACGCATGTCGGATCACGCATAACGCATAACGCATAAAGCATAAAGCATAATGTATAACGCATAAAGTATAACGCATAACGCATAGCGCATAACGCATAACGTATAACGCATAACGCATAACGCATAACGCATAACGCATAACGCATAATGCACAACGCATAACGAATACCGCAAAACGCATAACGCATAATGCATAACTCATAACGCATAACGCATAACGCACAACGCATAACGCATAACGCATAACGCATAACGCAAACCATATAACGCATAACGCATAACGCATAACGCATAAAGCATAACGCATAACGCATAACGCATAACGCAAACGTATAGTGCCGAACGCATTAAGAATAACGAACAACCCATGACGCATAATCCATAACGCATAACGCATAACGCATAACGCATAACGCAAACTTATAACGCACAACGCATGACGCATAACGCATAACGCATAACGCATAACGCATAACGCATAACGCATAACGCATAACGCATAACGCATAACGCATAACGCATAACGCATAACGCATAACGCATAACGCATAACGCATTAGGCATAACGCATAAAGTATAACACATAACGCATAACGCATATAGTATAACACATAACGCATAACGCATAACGCATAATGCATAACGCATAACGCATAACGCATAATGCATAACTTATAACTCATAACTCATGAGGAGTAACGCATAACGTATAAAGCATAACGCATAACGCATAAAGCAAAACGCATAACGCATAACTTATAACTCATTACTCATAACGAATAACGCATAACGCATAACGCATAACGCATAACGCATAACGCATAACGCATAACGCAAACGTATAACGCCCAGCGCATAAAGCATAACGAACAACCCATAACGCATAAAGCATAACGCATACCGCATAACGCATAACGCATAACGCATATCGCATAACACATAACGCATAACCCATAACAAATAACGCATAAGGCATAACGCATAACGTTAAAGCATAACGCATAACGCAAAATGAATAACGCATAAAGCATAACGCATAACCCATAACCCTTAACGCATAACGCATTAGGCATAACCCATAAAGTATAACACATAACGCATAACCCATAAAGTATAACACATAACGCATAACGCATTACGCATAACGCATCACGCATAACGCATAACGCATAACGCATAACGCATAACGCATAACGCATAACGCATAACGCATAACGCATAACGCATAACGCATAACGCATAACGCATAACGCATAACGCATAACGCATAACGCATAACGCATAACGCATAACGCATAACTCATAACGCAGACGCATAACGCATACCGCATAACGCATAACGCATAACGCATAACGCATAACGCATAACGCATAACGCATAACGCATAACGCATAACGCATAACGCATAACGCATAACGCATAACGCATAACGCATAACGCATAACGCATAACGCATAACGCATAACGCATAACGCATAACGCATAACGCATAACGCATAACGTATAACTCATAACGCATAACGCATAACGCATAACGCATATCGCATAACACATAACGCATAACCCATAACTAATAACGCATAAGCCATAACGCATAACGTTAACGCATAACGCATGACGCCTAACGCATAACGGATCATGCATAACGCATAAAGCATAACGCATAAGGCATAACGCATTACGCATAACTTATAACTCATAACTCATAACGAATAACGCATAACGCAAAATGAATAACGCATAAAGCATAACGCATAACCCATAACCCTTAACGCATAACGCATAATGCACAACGCTTAACGAATACCGCAAATCGCATAACGCCTAACGCATAACGGATCACGCATGACACATAACGCATAACGCATAACGGATCATGCATAACGCATAACGCATAACGCAAACGTATAGTGCCCAACGCATTAAGAATAACGAACAACCCATGACGCATAATCCATAACGCATAACTCATAACGCATAACGCATAACGCAAACTTATAACGCACAACGCATGACGCATAACGCATAACGCATAACGCATAACGCATAACGCATAACGCATAACGCATAACGCATAACGCATAACGCATAACGCATAACGCATTAGGCATAACGCATAAAGTATAACACATAACCCATAACGCATATAGTATAACACATAACGCATAACGCATAACGCATAATGCATAACGCATAACGCATAACGCATAATGCATAACTTATAACTCATAACTCATGAGGAGTAACGCGTAACGTATAAAGCATAACGCATAACGCATAACGCATAACGCATAACGCATAATGC